>JAYJMI010705836.1:0-13931 GCA_036873855.1 Sarsia tubulosa
TTTGCGTGGTAAACTCGGATTTCGGAAATTTCCCGATTTTTTATATTTCCCGTAAAACAGACTGAACCAGTCTACCTCACCCCTTGCAATAAGCTATTTGACGTGACGTCAACTATTTAACATTTAGTTAGAATAAAAGGGAACAAGAAACACATTAAGTAAATAAGAAAATGAAAAATAAACAGAAAACGTAAAAATAATTAATAGGTTTTGCGAAATCAACAAAGCAACAAAATCTTTGCAAATACGACAAGGACAAATAAGCTACAATTCCTTTATTTCGGATTAAAAATTAAGAAAAGAATCTTTATTCTTAAGTTCATCTGGTAAATTGATAAAATTAAATAAATTTGAATAAATTTTGCTCAATCGCGAAAAATCGTTCTGCGAAAATTCCTTCCCGCGCAATATATGTAATACCACAGGTAAATAAACTTTGCTTTTGTTATTGGCAAGTTATTACATAGATTTACAACGAGATTTACAACTTACACTTAGAAACTTTGTGACTTTTAATATTAATGTATTGACACTTTTTGGCAAAATGTTAACCCTGATGAACGACCAGAACCGAAATTATACCTGTTTTGTCCAGGCATTGTATCTACTTTCCCGTATTTTACATGAAAACTCGAAAAATATCCTCCAAAAGCCCGGCATGAATGGAGTTAAAACATAAGATAAAAAGACTTAAAGTGTTAAAATTTAATTATTCTTTAAACTGTAGAAAAAACATTTATTTTTACTTATTCAATGGAATAAAGGGAATTCAAGGGAATAATACTTGAGTAATAGTGTTAATAGTATGTAAAATCAGAAATTTCCACTTTTTTAGAAATATAGTTCATTTGTTTTGAATTTTTCGAAAATTGGGGAAAAAGTTGTAAACTAGAAAACTCTAATTATGGAGAGATTTTTAGCTGAGCTGTTGGAAATTTCACGAAACCCCCTTTTATTTTTGAATGTGTACATATCTTGAGTTTAGTAATAACTTTAAAACAAAATGGAGACTATGCCTTTTTATAAAAAGAGCTTTAAATGTATAAGAAGCCTTTTCTTTTTTCCATTCTTGTATATCGATGGTTAGGGTTACTTTTTCATTCGCTGTAGAAGATACTTTTTACAGACCTCACACCAATCTCTGTAGAAGATACTTTTTACAGACCTCACACCAATCTCTGTAGAAGATACTTTTTACAGACCTCACACCAATCTATGTAGAAGCTACTTTACAGACCTCACACCAATCACAAAAACTTCTAAACTGTTGATGTTATGTGGATATACCTTCCGAGCACATTTTAATAAACAGTTATGGTATAGGGTCCTAAAGATCCAACTGTTATTATTTCAGCGAGTCTTGAAAAATATTTTTAACGACAATTTTGTTATTTGTAAATCAATGGCAAGAAATACTAAAGAACTATTAATCATTTGTCTTTAATAAAAGTTTTATACAAAAACATTACTTGGAAACGTTTTGGTACAAATTTATTTGCAGAAAAACGATTTTCTGTCATTTTGCTGCAAAACATGACGTCATCAAGTATCGTCTTTATCATTTTTCTTTAATTTAATGTACATCATTGTAAATGTATAAATCACCCGAATGGAAGGGATCAAATTGCGTTTTCACAATAAAGCGACATGTATGCCTACATTGTTGCTAAAAGGAGTCGAAGCTATAATTTCTGAAAAACCGTTCATCAAATATATGCTCAAATCCAACAATAAGTAATATAATAACTATAGCATGTTCTTTTCATATGATATCCTTTAGCATGTTTTTTTTTAAATTAGTTATCTATCCAGGAAATCGATTATTTGCATATCTTATTAGCATTATTAACATGTGTTTGCTTTTAACATTCTTTGCAATTATTTAGTTTTAGTATATATATTATAAGTACAATCTTTCTTAAATCATTTTCTAAATATTGTTGTTTTGACGATTGTAGTGAGATTGGCAGGAGATATTTTTTACTTTATAATATTGTCTAAATGTTTGTTTGTAACCCCAGTTGCCATTCCGTTCCATTCATGAAAAAGTGAAAGTGGAAAGTAACTTTAGAAGTGTGGTGATTAAAGAACGATGCAGAAAATAATAAACGAGGAAAAATAAAAAAATATTAAATGAGATGAGACAATGCAAAATAAGTATTCAGTATTTTATTGGAAGCCTTATGAGCTTTATAGTTTTGGGATGTAAAATATAATTTTATTGTCAAGTCCATAATCACTTTCGTAATTTTCGTAATTAAAATATTGAGTAACAAATAATTGTTATATAAATTTAGTTCTTTAGAAATTATTCTCGTGACGGCATATTAGCTCTATTCTTTTGGTTTTTATAATTAACAATAACAACAAACTTTATATGTAATCATGTTCATCTCTCATACAGTAGAAACAACAATTATACATATTTTTTCAATAATACATTTTGAAAATAAGTATATTGAATATCAAATTTTCATCAAATTTTCTACTTAAATGACACTTATCATCATCTCATTTAATGATACATTTTGTATCTTATATAGTAAGTAACTTAAAGTTTTTACAAATTAAATTCTATTTTAGACATGTAAACAAAAACAGACAAATAGATATATTAAAAATGGTGACTGCTGCAGCAACAAAACAAATAATCGTAAATAAAATTCCTTATGCATCTAACCAACCAATCATGTGCTTGAATGGATTATTCTTTGCATGCCAATATAAAAACGATCATATCTTCCCATCACACGAAACAAGTATCGATGCACTAATAGAATTCGTATCAACAAAGTTATTGGAAATTAAATCCAAGGTAAATGATCCTGTTTATTTTTATTGAAAAATTGCATATTAAGAAAATCTAGTCGAAAGCTATTGCAAAAAATATGCTAGGAGCTAGGAACATAAGGTTGATATATAAGGCACGTAATCTTAAAATTTAGTTTTTTTCTGCATTTTTTTTGGCTAAATCGAAAGACCTCTCAAATGTGTAGCCATTTTCTATGTCAGAAGAAAATGTTTTTTTTGACCAAAAAATCGCAATTACATATAGTTGCCTATAGTTGCATATTGCGTATGAAACATGTGTGGAACCTTGCGTATGGAACCTTCAAAGTGCTGCGGTGGGCTTATTTCTAAACTTTAGAATGAGATGTTTAGCACATTTATTTTCAAAATAAGTTGCACAAGTACTGTTAAGCTGTTTTTCTGTATCTCTTCAATTTGCTTGTCATGTTTTTTTTAAGGAACGGCTGTCTTTGAATTCTAATACTCATGCAAGATTATTACTGAAATATATTAAATGAAAATACTCAATTTTAGGAAGAAAAAATTATCACTAGATCATTATCAGTTGATGAAGATCCCACACCAAAATCCCATATCGAAGATGAACATGTTCTGTTATCACTAAACAGATCTAGAAGTCAAACTGTGATGTTTACCAAAAACAGCGAAAGAAAGAACTCTATACGTAGAAGATTATTTTCAGATCTAAATCAAAATGGTCCTATTGCAAATCAAAATGTTATCGACCCTAACTTAACATCGTTTTTAATACCGCTAACCCGAAATACTTATAATGATAGTAAAGATAATCTGCTACATGACATTGATAGTACGGTATGCACAAAACATACCAAACAAATCGAATGGGCAGAGAGATACTGTAATGATTACATCAACACAGAAAACCTATCAAATATATCTGAACTACACATCATATTGAGCGTTTTAAAAAAATGCAATACAGCGACAATTTTATCTCTAAAATTAAACTTAAAAAATGAAATATCATTAACATATCAATTTTTGAAATCGTTTAAAAATAACTATATGATAGCTCCAGTAAATAAAGATTATTGTATGATAATGAAAGCGTTTTGATAATAAATGTAATGTAACTTGCTGGCAAGTTAGAAAAATTAGTAGCTTACTTTAACACCAAACTTTGAATACCTAAACGCAATGATTAGAATGAAAAAGTGTTCAAAACAAGTATGTCCTAGAAGGAACAAAATATTTAATATTGGAAATGGTTTATAACTCAATTGGGTTTCGGACAGTTTTTCTTGCGGTCGTATATATATCTCCCTATATAGAATATATATATCACTGGCTCCTTCCCGTTCGTGTAGAAGTAAGCTTATAAAATTGTTTATTAAACAGGGAAAAACTACATTGTAAAATATTTATGAATGTATAAATCTTTTTATTATTCCACTCTATATTTATTACAATACTATGTATTTATTAACTTTATATATATCTCCAATTGGTTGCACACATGTAATTTTTCACTCCATGTTGGCATATTGTTAACATTATAATGGCTGAGGTTCTGGTTAAAGAACGCGCATTAACGATAAAAGGTTTGTGCTTTCACTTCAACCTATGGATAAGTCCGGCATCTGGTAAAGTCTAAGTTTACGGTGCGTAGATTTTGATCTCTGGTTACGTAAGTGTCACAAGCAAGGAATAACAATAAGCTTCAAACAGATATTAACTTTATTTCCAAATAAATACGTAAATATATCCTTTCTTCAGAAAGGCCACGAGATTTCGTCTGCTTCAACATTTGCATATCACATTCGAATCTACGACTATCCTGCCGGGGAATCAACCCAGTCCCTGACACACTCCCTAACTTTAAAGTTGACAATAACCGATAATCGTTACGTTATAATACGTTAATAGTCTGTTAATCAACGTGTCGTTCATATTCCTTTATTAAGAACATTAAATACTCAGTCATGCTACTATCGTACGATAACATCGAGTAAAACCACGTCTTCCATATGCTTGTAGATATCTTTTCACTTTTTGTAACATTGTTTACTCTTTCGCATATTTCATCTTGAATACCGCCTGTAGCGCAATGGTAGAGTGCTCGCCTACGGAGCGGGAGGTTGCGGGTTCGATCCCCATCCGGGTCACACCAAAGACTTTAAAAATGGTACTCGACGCCTCTCTGCCGAGCACTCAGCAATAAAGAGAAGGATCGAGGGTCAAGTTGATTCTTTGATTCTTTGATTCGTTGATTCTTTTTCAAACAACTTGTAATTTATTATTGTACAAAGGGCTTTAGACACGCTAGGGCTTCGTGTTCTTAATCGGTATTGATCAAAATTTTCAATTTCTATCATTTTGTAAATCCTAGGTCTCTCTCTTGTTGTGCAATCAACACTTGCAATTACTACTCTCATCCTACAGGTTAATTCTCCGTCAGCACTTTTGCAGTTACTTATGTGAAACTCGTGCTGCTGACTACTTATTCCTACTTCTTTTGATTTCCTAATATTTCCATGATGATATTTTATTAAATCACCTCTGTGTCTTCTTTATTCCTGATTGTCTGCTACTGATTCACTTATTTTTCTCTTCTATTCTTTATTGTCTGTTCTTAAATTACTTTTTGGTCTACATTGCTCTTGATAGCCTGTTTTTGTATCGCTTCTATTTCTGTTCTGCTTTTATTTTCCAGTTCCTGAATCAATTTGGCTTCTGTTTTCTTTGGAATTTGTACCTTTTTTCAATACTATTGTCACTGTTAGAATCAGATGAGTCAGAGGTCCTTGTTTGAAACAGATTCCCATCAAACTTATTTGCATGACTTTGTACTTTACTTACATTTTTATTTTTATTTTGGATCAAAGGGTACTCGTTACAACAAAAAATGTTATTTCTGTGTAATACTTTCTCTTCCAGCTGGGTTGTTTTCTTCGATTACTGCATACATTAATCTTTCTAGGTCTTTCTTTTTTGTGATTTTGCATACTTTTGGCTCCCAAAAGGATCTCAGCTATTTCAAAAGCCTCGTAACTGGACGTTTTGTAGATACTACTAGGCTTGTTTTTACATTGATCTAGTATTGCATCAACAGGAAGTTTTAGGTGTCTACCAAAGAGAAGGAAATATGGACTGAATCCAGTTAGGGCATGTTTTGTGCAGTTGTATGCATACAATAGCTTGTCAAGTGAATCCTTCCATCTGTATTTCATTCTTTCAGGAAATAGTCCATGAGATAAGTCCTAAATTTTCGACCTAGGGGATCAATTTGGAGAGCAAACATAATAATAATATAACTGATCCCCATTCAGCCCTAAGCTTATGGACTAAAATTTGCGAAGCATTTGTGAAACAGTAGAATTTAACCTTCAAACCATTATGTTACACATTGGATGATATGGTGTTGTGCGATTCTTTTTGATACCAAAGTGTTGCTCTAAATCTTTAAACAAGCAGTTTTCAAGTTCACCTCATGCATGAAGTATTCGAATTGGTGTGTCAATTTGTATGGAAAAATCATTAAAGAGTTTCTCAGTTGCTGCTTTCGCTGACTTATAACGGGTTACATGTTCTTGCGCGTATCTACTATCTACTATCACCAAAATGTATCCCCCCCACCAGAAGAGGCATCAACTTAAAACGGTACCCAAAGAAAAACCGGACCCTGTATTTATTTTGCACTTTGAAGACCAGAATATTTATCCAACGTATTATGATATATTTTACAACCCTTACGTACCTTAATGTACTTTAGATACTTAATATACGTTATCTACTGAACATATTTTATCTAGTTAAAATAAGTTTTACACATATCCACTTTACTTATTTTAGATACCTAAATACACTCTACTTAGTATCCTTTTTGTTTAACGTACTTTGTATACTGAATGTACTTAAAATATTTTATCCCCTTGAAATACTTTATGTACTAAACGCACTTTATCTACTTAATATACTTTATCTACTGAATCTGATTTATCTACTAAGCATACTTTATCTTCTTAACCCATTTTATCTACTTAACATACTTTATCTACTTAACGAACTTTAAACACTTGACTTACTTTATCTACTTAATACACTTTATCTGCTTCACAGACTTCATAAAGGTAGTTGGTTAGTTTGTTACTTTGATTCATTTCTTAACTTGAAATGTTACAACTTTTTATAAAAACGTTTAAAATTATAATAATATGGTATCTATATTACATCAGGTATACTAAATTATCTCTAGATTATAACTAAATTATCTTATTATTTTATGAAAGATTTTATTTAATCATAAAAATGTTTTTTTCTTTTTTTTATTCCATAGATTTTTTCTATTCCAAATTGCTTAAACTTTATTAGATAAAGTATGTAAAGCAGAAAGTAAACTTATAAAGATTACAAGTAAACTTAATACTCAATACTATCTTATTTGCGGCACGGTGTTATATGCTAACAGCAAATCTTCAGGCGTATATACTTATACACTTATATTAAGTATTAAAGTATATTACGAAAAACAGATAAAGTATGGAAAGTAGTGCTAGTTCAACTTATCTAATGTAAAAGAAAGTTAAGAAGATAAAGTTTGTAAGGTATTAAAAGTATATCAAGTAGTTAAGGTATATTAAATAGATTTAATAAATTAAGTGAATGAAGTTTGTAAGGATGATAAAGTATGATAAGTATATAAGGTAGATGGAGACTTTTTTCTTGTAAATTAATGATCTGGTCTTTAATCACAATAATAAAATATAGGGTCCGGTTTTTCTTTGGGTCCGGATTTTTAGAGGTCCGATGAAGAGGTATTGGTCCGGTTCTTAATTTATACCCAAAGAAGACTTAGCCACTTTTAGGAAATCCAACAGGTCTAACAGTATCAAGGGGTGCAGAAAGGATGATATGAATTCTTTAACATCGGCTTCCATCTTTGGCCAGCAGACCATTTTCTTTGCCAACTAGTATTTTCTTTCATCCCATAAATGACCCATTTGTTGATGTAACTCATAGTAAACTAAACCTCTCAGTGAACGGGATACACGATTTGCCCCGTGTCTACTGTCTTCTTAACTAAAACATCATAATAATTGATAAAAAACTTCTTTCGATCTTGGAGGAGTCGTAGGACAGAAATATCTGCTTTTGATTTTTCATTTTTTACAATACTATGTTATTTTTTAATACCTTTAACTCTATTGATATGCTGGTCTTGCTTTTAATGGGTTAAAATGTTAATGTTTTTCAATTCATTTGATGATTGTTGCAATGTTTGTTCTTTTGATTCTCCTAATAGGTTTAAAGCATTTGTGCGCACAGCCAGGTTTCGTTGTTCTCGATATGTGTATCACATCCTTGAATTGTTGCATTGAATAATGGATCAGCTGTATGTTCAGAAAATTATTCTTGAATGTCTATTGGAAATCTACTCAATGAATCAGTGTCTATTTGCTTGTAATGTATGTTGATGTTGAATTTAGCTAAACCATTAACCCATCTTTGGCCAGCAGCACTTTAAGTTCTATAAGAACATATACAAGGGGATGGTTGTCTTTAAAAACATCTGTCTGTTTGGAATATGTTAAGTATTCTCGAAATTGTTCACTCACTGACAATTTTAGAGCCAGGAACTCTACATTTTAGCTGCTCTAATTTTTACTTCTGTTCAGTGCTATTAAGTGATCGACTACCATATCCAATAATTCTCATATCTTTGACACCAAATTGATACAACCCGTTAATCAAACCTTTACCAGATGCATCAACATTCGAAATAAATGGTAATTCGAAGTCTGGATAACCTAATAGTGGTGATGTTGTTTTGTTATTGCAGTTATAAGTCCTTTTAATGCAGTTTGATGGTGGTCATTCCATTTGATAGTGGTAGATGACTAAAACACTTTTTTCTTTTTCTTTGTGCTGTCTTTCTTAAGAAGATCATATAGTGGCTGTGAAATCTTTGCAAATCCATTTATGTAACACCTAAATACCCAAGCAGTCCAAGTACACGCCTTAACTCTCCAACATTTGACGGTGATTTTTTGTTAAGTCTGTGACAGCTTTGATATTTTCATTGTTGATTTTGTATCCATGTTCACTAATGATCCTGTCGAGGTAATCGATTTGTTTGTGGAACTGCTTACACTTGCTTGCTTTGAGTTTGATCCACTTTTTCGCAATATTTGAAATAAACGTCGAAGATGTATAAGATGTGGATCAAAATCAACTCAAAGTACCAAAGTATTGTCTAGATTGTTATAATTCTATTTTCTAAGTAACTAAAAGTCCGATACCGAACACATGCGGTACCTTTATCAATATATACAACATCTCCCTCACAAGTCTTAAAATAAAATAAAGAACATCGATAATGTCAATAGAAGTAAATTGAGTCCAAACAAATGTAACAGTATAGTCCATAACATAATTTCAACCTAAGACGTAAATTTTACTTGTCTACAAATCATCAAAATCAGTTTGATGTTTCGTTTTAACTTTTCCACCAGATTTTATAACACAATGTTCTTCCCCTCCTAATATGTTTTCGTTAATTGTTTCTTCTTCTTGATATGGAATTGTTTCAAAAGAATCCTCTGCATATGGGATTGTTTCTATACTATCATTTAATACGTCATCTTGTGGTATCTCGTTTGTTGATGTTGCATTTTGCAATATATTAGGAGATAGTAGTTATAGGGAAAAGACTGCGAATATGTTGTTGATTCCTACGATGTACCTTCCCACTATCGAGTGTTATATTATGATCTAGGGGCAATTCCATTCAGTATGTTACTTCGAAGGGCCCATTCTTTAGTACAATAGTCTTGAATGACTATTCGCTGACCGTTTTTAAATTTACATATGTATGTGGAAGCTTTTTGATCATAATATTTTTTAGCGATGATTCTTTCTTTGTGTATCTGTCGAGTAAACAAATTTCTCGGAGATGTTTCGATACGTGGTAAATTATCAAATAGATTGTGTCCATAGAGTAACTGTGCTGGAAATTTACCACAATTAATTGGCGTGTTTCGCAGAATTAGTAATCCTTTATATATATCTTGGTGAGAGTCATTTTAGCAATGTCTTCACTGATTTTACTGCTGCTTCCGCCAATCCATTTGATTGGGGATAATACGGACTGCTTGTTTTAATAAAAACTGCCTTTGTTTAGCGAATTCTCGATACTTATTGGATGAAAATGGTGGACCATTATCTGAGTAAATTATATCTGGTACTCCATGCTGAGCAAAGCTTTGGTTCAATACATTAATAATACTATGAGCATTTGTTGATGTTACTATGTATACGTCAACCCACAATGAGTAATAATCAATAAGAACAATATACCATTGAGATAAAATAGATCAGTCCCTAATATTTTCGAAGGTTGGATTGGTGTATCGGTTACCACCATTGGTTGTGAAGGTTTCGATGCTAAATATCTAATACATGTAGAACATTGTTTAACAACTTTTGTTATATCACTGTTCATATTTTTCCACAATATACACTGTCTGGTTCTTTGTTTACATCGATCTATTCCTAAATGTCCTTCATGGATACGTTTCAGCATGTCTGATTGTATTGCTTCTGGGATAAGAATCGAGTTCCTTTCAATATTAAATCATTTATTACTGTCAAATCTTGTTTATGTATCCAAAATAGTTGGATATGTTTGGGATACTTTTTATATGTACTTGGCCATTCTGTTGATATAAATGTTTTCATTAAAGTTAAAGTTTCATCATTGTTTGAATGATTTCTAATATCGTTCAATTTATCAGAAGATGCTGATATATTTTGTATTACTGAAATATTACATGAAATATTAATTCTTTTTCAGCAATTTCATCTTCTGGCGTTGGGTTTCTTGCTGGAGCTCTTGAAAGAGCATCTGCGTCTATGAGGTTTTTACCTTGAATGTGTTTGGCATCAAAACTAAATATTAATAATGTCATTCTAAGACGTTGTATACGAGGAGTCATATCTATTAGTGGTTAATTGGCACTAAAGGTTTGTGATCCGTTTCTATGATAAAATTTGGAAGTCCGTGGATATATTTCGATATCTTTTCACATCCCCAAGCAACGGCTAAAAGCTCTATTTATATGTTATGGTAATTCTTTTCTGTAGTTGACAGATATCGTGATGCGAATGCGACTGGCTTCCACTTACTTTCATGTTGTTGTAATAATATTGCACTGATACAATTAAGTTTACTACCATCTGTTATGAACATCATAATGAGCGAGTACTGGGGGACTAGATAAATGTCTTTTAGCTTTTGAAATGCTATACATTGAATGTCTGTCCAAACCCATTTATTTTTACTGCTCCTCGATAAATCACGTAAAGGTTCTGAGGACTCTGCTACTAAAGGTGTGAATTGTGCTAGCTGCTGTACTATGTCAAGAAATCGTCGAAGTTCTGTTATATTTGTTGCGGTCTTAAAGTCTTGAATAGCCTCTATGGTTTTAATACCTTCTTGTAATATCTTGTGTCCTAAACTTCTGTTACAAGGAATTCACATTTAACAATATTAAAGCTGACCATTCATTATGTTGGTTTATTGTTTTTCCATATACAAGGAAGTCGTCCATGCTTTTTGCAGCACCTTCTAAGTTTTCTATGATATTATCTAAGCGTTTATTAAATATTTCTTGCATTGCAGATAGTCTAAAGGGACCCCTGGTGGGACAGTATCGTCCAAAAGGTGTTATAAACATACACATCAATTGGCTGTCTTCGTGTAGTGGTAATTGCCAATAACCGGCATTAGCATCTAACTTTGTCATGTAGTTACAGTTGTTTCCAATTTTTGCAATAGTCTCTTCGACCAGTTCAAGTTGATAAAGTTCACGCTTAACTGATGTAATTCATTTTGTAAGATCTACGCATAATCTTATAGAGCCATTTCGTTTTGGAACAACAACTATTGGGTGGCACCATTCCGTCGAATGGTCAATTTTACGAATAACGCCTAAATTTTCCGCCGTTTGCAGTTCAAGTTTTAATGGTTCTAGAAACGGTAGTGCGACATGTCTGGGTGCTGATAAATTATAAGCAGTTGCAACATCTTTTAATTGAGTGCGAATTGGTTCTCCAGCTATTTCACCCAGTCCATTAAACACCGTTGCAAACTGTTCTACAAATTTTTGTTGAGCTGTCTCAACAGAAATTTCGATTTCGTTGCATTTGATAACATTACTCCGGTCTGAAGGTAAGTTGACTGTAACTTTTCCTAGGGCATAAATAGCTGGTTTATCTAATAAAGCACGTTTGATATTGTCACATACATAACAAACCTGTTTTGATTTCTTAATACCCCAAGAAAATTCTACTTCGATGTATCCAAAACATTTGATTTCCTTTTGATCAGGTTCAATTAATGTTTTTATAGATGGTTTGATGTCTGGTTTACTTTTACCTAATAAAGGTAATTGATTGGTATTTACAATTATAACGTCCGCCCCTGTATCTATCTTAAATTTAATCGAACCGTGATAAGTTGGAATATCAATTTGATAAATACTTGCATTAATTAACGTGGGAATTATGGTACTTTTTGAGGTTTCAGCAAACATATCCTCAGAATTTTCACTAGAACTACCAACAGCTCCTAAAAATAAAGCCTCTAAAGAGTTTTTAGAGTTATCCCTATTTTCTTCTCTATTAGTTGTAACGTCTGAGCACACACTTGACTTTGAAAAATGATTCATACCTCCGCACGCTAAGCAGGATTGGCCTTAAGCTGGACATTATTTTTTACCAAATTTATGCAAACGCGTACAAAGTCTACATAAAACAAATTTGTTACCGTCTCTTTTGTTATTAGCGCTATATTGATTTCTCATTTTAACATAATTTAAATCTTCATTTTGATAATTTTCTTTAAGCGTTTGCATACCTTCATGAGCTTTCTCGTGAGCTCTACAAAATTCTTCTGCTTTAGCTAAATTTAACTTGTTATCATACAAAAGTTTTCTTCTCACTCCTTCAGCAGATACTCCTGCAACAATTCTATCTCTTAATATTCCGTCAAAGCAATTAAGTTAAGTCAGTTAATACTAATGTATCATATATCTTTCGCGTTTCATCACTGAAAGTATATCGCAGCATTGCACTCTGATATATTTTTGTCTTACTCCGTGAATATACAATAATCAGCTCACTTCGCATTCCAAGCTTTGAAATCGGCATAGCGATTTACCGTGAGATCAAGAACAGGAGGTTTCCATAAGGCAGAATTATCCATTATCAATTAAATAAATTTATTTCGAAAGATCAAGTAAGTTTACTTCAATATCGTATTCTTACTCCGTGACTCGCAGCGCCATGTAATAATTCTATTTTCTAAGTAACTAAAAGTCTGTTACCGAACACATACTTTACCTTTATCAATATATACAGCATAGATAAGGAAAAACAAAATTGTCACGAATATAAAAACAAACTTTTCTCCATATATCTTTGAAATTCAGCAGGTGCATTGGGTATTCTCATTAATAGAGTCCCGATGGCGTGATAAAAGCTGTCAATGGACTTGATTCAGGATCCAAGTATATTTGCTAATATGGATTATGGATATTTTGTTTGTCAAGTACCGAAAGGCACTTTATCCCACCAAATTGGCTATCGCATCTTGAACTTTTGACAATGGATGTCGATCGATGTTTGCAGTTTTTAATATACAAATAAGGTATCATCTAAACAACCCTTCGCTTGATTTTGGAGTGCTCTTCCAACGAGTTAGTCATTTATATTATTTCTGCGATTAGAGACCGCTATTGAATTTTGTGCCATCCATGCTGCCAATTCCTTTCCCTCTTTTACAGGTTTTTACATTTTTAGGTACTTTTTGTTTTTAATGAATTTTTATTTATATTTTAACATAATTACGCAATTTCACATATTTATGTTCATTTTTTTCTGATTTCAGTTGTTATTGTGCAACCTACATTTTTTGATAACACATCTTACTAAACTTTTTTTTCCAATTACACTTACATACAATTACACTCAATTTATTTTGCTTTTTTGGCGAGAAATATGCATTATTCTGATCAAATTTTTCTATCCTCACCATCTCTTCTCTGGATAAGTTGTATATAGTATCACATATTGGTTGATGAACCTTTGAATGATTTTTT
>JAYJMI010705947.1:0-13927 GCA_036873855.1 Sarsia tubulosa
TTTTTGCCCATGTAATAAACCAGTAAAGAAAGCATGGTGTAGTTAGCCACACACAAAGTTAGCCATATTTTTTCACATACTTTGAACAAGTGTAGAAGGTCACATATTAACCCAAAAAACTTTGTTCTTTTTGTCATCTATTTTTCTATCTATTTTCTTCGATCATTTTTTTTTTTTTTGAAGTTAGCCACATTTGTACCACAAGAGATATTAGTTTAAAGTTAATTACTATAAAAAAACTTGCATTTTGTCCTTTTGTAATGAAACCCATCTTCTATGTGAAAAAAGTAGAAACAAATTAATTTGTAATGTCAAATTTGAACTACAAGTCTAAACAGATTGTTGGAAGTAAGGACACCGACACTAAAATTAATTTTTAAAAAACTTAAAGTGATTACACCACATGTCGTCTAGCCAATAACCAATCAGACTGCTTAGTTTTCCTATGTTTCACGTTTTTTAGACGCTATCGAAACTATCAAATAAATAGATTACGTGTAGCGTTATAAAAATAAACAATACATTTATTTTTTCGACGAATCAAAAAAATGCCTAGAGATTTGTTTTGCGACACAATCCCTTTAAAAACCTTTTGTTTGTTTAAATGTTTTAATATTTATTTATTTGATGTACTATATTTTTTATTTTGTTAAAATTATGTTATCTTTAACCTTAAGGCTTCTGTAATTTTATTGAAAGTAGCTAGTAAATAAAACTAAGATAATGCCAAATAGAAGTATTTATTGACTGATTAAATGAAAACACTTTTATTTTGAGCATCATGAATTTTAAACATCCATGTGATATCAAGAAGCGCATACCAAGTTATTTCTAGAAATGCGACTTCAAAACTGTTCAATAAAAGTATATTCTTTTCTTTGTTTACAGTTTTGGTAATAAAGGTTTTGCAAGAGCTTATATCAACTTCAAAGATCCTTACAGTGTTTTTGAATTTCGAAATAACTTTGATGGTTATATCTTCTATGATTCAAGAGGTATTTCATTTTGTTTCTATTCTAGTATTCTAGTATTCTAAGTGAAAAATTGTGTTACTACTAGTTATTGGATATCTTCAGCAGCGTGTATGAGAATAAAACTTGGGTCATTGCTGTGAAAGTATCTAGATTATTTTTTTTGATTTCTTGCATGATGATAGGCTAATGGCTAAAAACTGACAAAGCTGTATTTTTCTAAAAATTCTTGATTACCCGAAATCTGGGTTTTTTTGGGTTTCAAATTTGGGCCCAAAATAGACATTTTGCCCTGTATCTCAATATCCCTTCATTAGATTTTTCCAGTTTTGTACATCATGTACATGATGTTAGAGCATAATAAAATGTAAAAAATTACTCCCATCTTTTCTAAAATTCTTGTTTTTGGCAAGCGAGGCAAATTTGCACTTGGTTTTGAAATAACACTCTCTGGTCTGACTATGATAACCACTCTTGCAAAACTAATTTTTCTGTGCAACTATTTTTTGACTAAGCATAACATACAATTTTTAGAAAATTGGAAAATGTGCAAATTTATTATACGCTGAGGGGGTAGCCGTTACACTCTCACAGATTATTCCCCTCTTGACACCCCATTATGCATAATAAACAAAAAATAAGAGTATTTTTTCGCTTAGCAACTTGTGATGAAATCATTTGCTTGATATGTGATCTTTTTTAATTTATGTCAAAATATTTTTAAGTGTATCTGAAATTATTTAGAAAGCATTTTAATGATCACCATTTCCTATATAAAGATCGAAAACTAATTCCAAATCCTTGTAAGCTTATTTCGTAATTTCATCAAGGGTCCAATAGTAAATATATCTTGTATCAAATTGCCCCTTCAAAATAGAAGGGGTGTAACTTCAATTTTGAGATGTTTTTTATTTTTGTGACTTGGAGTTAGGCCTTATCTAAATTGTACTGGAACCCGTAAAATAAATCAAGAATAAGTGGAGTTATGGCCCTTCTATTTTGAAGGGACATTTCACAAAGTTATGCAAATTTATTTTTTTGTCGTTGTTTTATCTGATATTAAAATGGAATATGTCTCAGTTTAATACACATCAATCCAAGCATCTATATAACTAATCAATAAAGTTATGCAGGCATTAGTTTAGCAAGATTCTAACACTCCTAATGCGCTGATATAAATTACACAAGTTGGTACCAGAAAGGTATCTCACTGTCTGCTAGTAGAGCATATTGGGTCTAATAATTCATCTCTCTGCATATATAGAATAACAAATAAAAAAGTAGTTTTTATGATAAATGTTTTCAAAATATTTATATCTTCAAACCTTTATCACAGGTATTGAGTATGACGCTGTAGTCGAGCTGGCACCTTGTCAACAAGTTCCAAGAGAGAGAAAGAAAAAAGATCATAAAATAGATACAATAGAAAAAGGTAATAACAGAATATTTTTCGAAAAAAGTTTATTATAAAGACAGTGATATGACAGACTGTCTGATGGTATTTTCGTGCCTGTGTACACCTTTCCACTTGGGGGGAAGCAAAATTAAGGGGGGTTGACACCCTGGAGGACACTATGACTTGATAAAGAAAAAAATTATAGGAATTGACATTCGTTTTTAAAGAGATGGCGTACTTATTTTCTTGCCCTACTTATTTTTTAGCCCTACTTGTTTTCTTGCCCTACTTATTTTCTAGCCCTCTTTATTTTCTAGCCCTACTTATGTTCTAGCCCTACTTATTTTCTAGCCCTACTTATTTTCTTGCCCTTCTTATTTTCTAGCCCTTCTTATTTTTAGCCCTACTCAATTTCTAGCCCTACTTATTTTCTTGCCCTACTTATTTTCTAGCCCTACTTATTTTCTTGCCCTACTTATTTTTTAGCCCTACTCATTTTCTAGCCCTACTTATTTTCTAGCCCTACTCATTTTTTAACCCTACTTATTTTTTAACCCTACTACTTATTTTCTCGCCCTACTTATTTTCTCGTTCTACTTATTGTCTGATAGATGCAGACTACCAAGCATTCTTGGAGCAGTTAAATACAGAAGAAGAATTACTACCAAGTGCTGAAACATTCATAGAAGACATACAAGCTAAAAATGCTATTGATAAAAGCAGTATGTTTCTATCTTACTTGTATCTTCTTTATATGTAGAACTAATAAAAAATTATGTTTTAATTTTATCTTTTTTAAAGTTAAATGATCATCGAGCAATTAATAGGATTAAATTCGATGAAATTCAACAAGGTTTTTCTGCTTAAAGATACCTTGCGGTATCTAGTTTCGAAATTCATGTTAAAAGAAAGAATAATGCTTCTTTCAATATTTACCTTTTTCATATTTTACTCACAGTTTCATATTTTGTATCTTGTTTTTTTCACAGTTGTTGTTTTTTATTATTAATTTTAGAGCAAAAAGTCATCACACCTTTGATCGAGTTTCTTAAAGAGAAAAGAGAAAGTCGTATCGCTGCAAGAAAAGCTGCTATAGATCAGGTAAAGATATTTATTGTACCATCTAGTTATTATGGTGTATCCCCTCTTTCATTAGATGATAATAGATCAGTTAGTGGCAGTTTTATATGCTATTTATTATGGTGTCCCGTATGATACCACCCCCTCTTTCACTAGATTATAGTAGATCACTTAGGGGAGATTTTGTACGCGTATTATGGTGTCCTATATAGGATACCACCCCTTCTTTCATTAGATGATAGTAGATCGATCAGCTGGAACAATTTTATACTAGTTATTATGGTCTCTTCTAGGATACAACCCCCTCTTTCACTAGATGATAAAAGATCAGTTTGGACAACTTTTTATACTAGCTATTATGGTTTCTTGTAGAATACAACCCCCTCTTTCACTAGATGATAAAAGATCAGTTGGGACAACTTTTTATACTAGCTATTATGGTTTCTTGTAAAATACCACCCCCTCTTTTATTAGATGATAGTAGATCACTTAGGGGAGATTTTGTACGCGTATTATGGTGTCCTATATAGGATACCACCCCTTCTTTCATTAGATGATAGTAGATCAGCTGGAACAATTTTATACTAGTTAATATGGTCTCTTCTAGGATACAACCCCCTCTTTCACTAGATGATAAAAGATCAGTTGGGACAACTTTTTATACTAGCTATTATGGTTTCTTGTAGAATACCACCCCCTCTTTTACTAGATGATAGTAGATCAGTTAGGGACAATTTTTTTATACTAGTTAATATGGTGTCCTGTAAGATACCACCCCCTCTTTCTCTAGATGATAATATATCAGTGGGAAAAACTTTGTATGCTAGTTATTATGGAATTAGAATAACACCCCCTCTCATTTTTGTCTAAACTATTGTTCTCCTTTAACAAAACTAAAATTCTAAATTATCTTGGCCTTTTCCCCAATAATTATGTTGTTAGGTTAAATAGGATAGATTTTTATATTCTAGTTATTGTGGTATTCTTCGGGATCTCCCGAATTTATAACAGTAATATATCTCTGATTTTATAATAGTAAGCAAAAAATTTTATTTGTTGTAGAGAGAAAAAGAACGCAAGCAAAGAATTGAAAGAGAAAAAGAAAAGGTATTTATTATTGTTTTAAGATTAAATTCTCGCCTGATGATTCACATCCTTTACATTTTTATCCCATCCAAAACAGTACTCGAAATATGAGCCAACAACTCATTTGAAATAATTATTTTCAATAATGATTTTATAATGGTCTAGTGATTTATTAGACAGCCAAAAAGGCGAAGAATATTGGATGTGTTGTACTGATCTTTCTTCTTAGATATTTTTTTTAGTCCTTCCGTTAGTCTTATAATAGATTATACATGACCAGCTACAAAGCTCTGATCCTTTAGCACTGCATTTTATTTGGAAATCGTTAAATTATAAGCACCATTCCGTAGGTATATCCTTTTATATGTATGTGTGAAAAAGGAAGGCCTATTTATAGAGTTGCAAATAAAAATTTAAATTCTGCTCATTTTTGCTCTAAAATCTGGCCATGGAAAATGTTCAACTATCGCAACCTAAAATATTAGACCTAATACTGATAGATATAATATTGATGTTATTAAAAATTAGAATGTATATATTGCTGTTATTAAAAATTAAAATGTGCTTTAAAATGGTGCACTGTGGGGTTGCCTAAGGTATAGTCACATTCAGTTGTGATGAGATGAACATTTAAACATTTGATTCGCTGAAGGGGTCCTATAAATTCCTACTTTGTCCTTTCCTCTTTTCGTAACACGTTTTTCTCAGAATCATGTCTTTATTTTTTTCTGTTTTTTTGTTTGAAGTTAAAGGGTCGTGAATGCAGAAAATTGACAGCCGAATTTTTAACAAAAAATCTTATTGTCTTAAAATAGGGTCAAAAGGTCCTATGTGGCCCAACAATCAACATTTTTCATAATATCACAAGATCCCTTCTTTAATTTTTTTCAACAGAGCAAATAAATAAAAGCGTCCTTTTGGACTCCCGACTTAGCCGACAGGAGTCCTATAAATTCAGGCTTGTCTGTCCGTCCATACGGAACTCATTTATCTCAGAAACTGTTGTCTGTACAAAATGCATTTATCTCAGGAACCGTTAATCAGTTTTCTCTAATATTTTGCATAAGTTAAAGGGTCAAAAATGTAGATAAATGACGGAGTCTGAGTTTTTAGAAAAATTCTTGTTCCCATGGAAACAGTGTCAAAAGGTCAAATTTGGGCCAAAATTGGTATATATGTCTTAATATCCTTTCATCAGATTTTTTTTAATTTTGGATCCCCGGCTTTGCCGACGGGATCCTATAAATTCAGCTCTGTATATATGCCTGTCTGTACATAACACTCAGATCTCAGAAACCGCTCATTAGTTTTTTCTGATTTTTTGCATGAAGTTAAATGGTCATAAATGAAGAAAAGTGACAGAGCCGGATTTTTGACAAAAATTCTTATTTACCCGAAGTTGGGGTCAAAAGGTCAAAATTTGCCCAAAAATCACTATTTTTCAAAATATCTCCAGATCCCTTCATTTTGTTTATTTTTTTGCACAAAGCTAGAGGCAAATAAAGGCTTTAAACTGGCATAACTTTCATCGTTCCGAATATTCTTGTTTGACGGCAGTTTGAAACAAAAAGTCAATTTTTGTGCGGAATTGATATTTTGCAAGATATCTCATGCTACAGAGTTCCAATTCACTTGAAATTTCGTACAATGATAGAGATTAGTAGAGCGTAATATTTGATCCTATAGTTTCTTCATAATTCTGCTCATTTGCTGCATGATGAGGTCAAAATGTTAAATTTTTGATACAAATGCTGCTATAAAGATGTAATTTTTGCAGTTTTGTGATAATTCGCTGATAATTCGCTATATGTATACATTTTGAATTGTTTTACAATACTTCTCATTTTCTGCATGATAGTGCCATTTGATAAAAAAACATCAGTTACCGGGGATCCAATGTCTATCTATCACTTGTTTTGTACAAAGTTAGAGATAAGTATTAGGTATAAATTGACATAGGTGTCATTATTCTGAAAATTCTTGTTTACGCCTGACTGAGGTCAAAAGGTCACAATTTATTTATGTAACCCAGTTATCTCTGGAACCATTTATCAAGAGCTTTTTTATTCTAAAGTTTCTTTAAAATTTTGCTTATATTCTGCATGCTTCTGCATAAGGACATTTGATAAAAGTTATGGGGGGGGGGGGGGTATTTGTAAAATCGTTATCAACATTTTATGTTTGGTTTCATTTCAGCGTCGTGAACGAGAAAAAGAGAGGGACCGTGAACGTGATCATAAGAAGAAAGGTGGAGATGAAAAGAAAACTGAGCGGTAGGTTGGTTGGTTCATTTTGTTGAAATATTTTATAATCGTAATTTCTATCATTGTGCCCAAATTGGCTGTATAAAGTGCTTTCCTTCCCAAGATATTAAAGATTATCTAAAACTAGCATTTACGTAAGTGACATCATTAATTTAAAAAATCAGAGGGGTTCTCATTTTGCTCTAGTTTTGGTTTGGTTTTGGACCCCCGGTTTCACCGAAGGGGTCCTATAAATTCAGCTCCGTTCGTTCGTTCATCTGTCAGTACGTCTGTCCGTCCGTCCGTCTGTCAGTAACACCAAGATCTCAAAAACCGCTCATTAGTTTTTTCTAATTTTTTGCATGAAGTTAAAACTTCATAAATGTAGATAAGTGACGAAGCCCGATTTTTTAGAAAACTTTTGTTGTCATGGAAACAGGGTCAAAACGTCAATTTTGACCAAAAAATTACATTTTTTGGAATATCTCAAGATCCGATCATTAGATTTTTTTAATATTTTGCACAAAGTTAAAGGGTAATATTAGTACAAAACTGACATAGGTGTCATGTTACCGAAAACTTCTGTTCCTTTGAAATAGGGGTCTTGACTTTTATTGCAATCATGTTCATTTGCTGCACGATGAGATTGATTATTTTATTGTTGTTATCTTTGCTATCAAAAATCATTGCCGGGGGTCCACTGGTAATTATCCCTTGTTTTTTTCGAAATGTGGGGGTTCTTCTAGAATAAACAGCACACTTAAATACCAATAGCTTTACTATCCAGATAAGATTTTTAGCTAAAATAAAAAGATTCTGAATTCTAATTTAATTGCCTTTGATTCTAGCTAAAGTTTTCTGGAAGTTGCCGCAACCTTTTAAATAAAAAGATAGATAAAAAATTCACGTTTTTTTTAGATTCTCTGATGTTATTATATTCACTTATTCGAATCTAAAAGTTCTGAATCTAACTAAAAAAACCGTTGGTTCGAATCCCACGTGCTAAATTTATGTATATGTCTTCATAAAGAACGTGTTTTTCAAAACCGACTTCAATTGAAATTGTCGATCATTTGGTAAATAAATTGCAACAAATCAACCTGCATTGGGGTTACCAACCCTAGGGATAAACCAAACCAAACCAATTAGATAGCTAAATTTTTCGAATATTTTCTTTGGAATGTACACTTTTCGAACGATAACGTCTTGATTTTTTGTACCAATTTATAAATACTCATTCGTTCCTTAGACGTACCTTGGTTTACACGTTGGCTTAAATATAAAAATAATAATAAATTGTAAATCATACAAAATCAATCTTATGATTATTTAGGCATTCACCTGAGAAAACATATAAAGATAACAAACGTTCCGACGAAAAGAAAGAAACAAGAAAAGTATGTGATAAACAAATTATTAGCGATGATGAAAAAATTCCCTCCACTACAATCGTGGACATAATATTTGAGAAAAGTTTCTTTTTATCAATCTCCCCCTGCCTCTTGACCAATGTTGAGAAAAATGCACCAGCTTGCAGGGAAACTGATGATTGACTCCAAATAACATTGAGATTAGGGAGAGGGGGATTTCTCAAAATATTTTGTCCACGATTTTTAGATATAGTTTTATCTTTGATCATTATGATAAGAAATACAAACCCTCCTATGAAAACTACTCTCAAATGAAAAATAAAAATTTCCTAGTTATTTGTAATTTGGGGTTATTGGCCCCCCGGCTTTGCCGAAGTTCGTTCGTCCGTCCGTCTGTAACATGTTTTTCTCAGAATTCCTTCTTTTGTTTTTTCTGATTTTTTGCATGAAGTTAAAGCTTCATAAATGAAAAAAGGTGACGAAGCTTGATTTTTTAGGAAAATGCTTTTTTCCTAAAATTGGGGACAAAAGGTCAACATGTTTCATAATATCTCTAGATCCCTGTATTAGTTTTTTTTCATTTTTTACACAAAGTTAGAACTAAATTAGAACAAGACTTCAAACTAGCATAAGTGTCATTATTCCGAAAATTCTTGTTTGCAGGTAACCGGGGTCAAAAGGCAGGGCATAATCTAGCTATCTCATGCATGCGATAGTCGCACCCATGAAGGTGCCTTTTAGTGTAAAAGCTTTATTTTAAGCTGCTTTTTCTAAAAATATGACTATAAAGTGTCCTTTTTATTAGGAAATGCCCCCATGCCCCTAATTCCTGGAATATGCCCTGAAAGGTCAAATTTATTGCGTGATCTGATCATCTTTTTCTGACATTTTGTATAAATTTTAAGGATCATGAACGATAAAAAGTCAAGGAGCCTGATTTTTCCGAAAATTTCTGGTTTCCATGGAAACAGGGGCAAAGGTCAAATTTGAGCTGAAATTAATATTTTTTCACTATATCTCTAATTTTTACAGATTTAATATCTCTAAACAACGGCTGTTTTAGGTCTGTTTTAAAACGATTTAGGTGGCATTATTTCTTTAAGAATAAACGCGGGTGTATATATCCTCTTATATTATTCGGTTTCTTTCTTCTTTTAGTCATCACCAGTCAAGAAAGCTAACAGTATTGAAAAGGTAATTTATTGATTTTTACAATCTAGCTATGCCTAATTGTCAATAAGCAGAATATTTAAATTATAAATAAATATATTTTGGTTTTGCTGGAAAATTAAATTCTAGGAAGCTAGACGGGATTTCAGATTTTATGGATAGCAAAAAACAAAGAAATTGACTAACAAAAATGGGCGCAAGCCTCACAGCCTTAAGTTAGGGTTAAAAAAGGAAATTAAATTGCTCTTTGATCTCAATTTCACTTTGTTTCAGATTTCCATCTTTTTTTTATCTTATTAATTACTATTATTATTAGGGTAAATCGTGATTTTAGCGTCTCGCGAAGTCGCCCTTTAAGAAATTCTATCATTTTATAAAACATTTAATTTATTTAGGAAACATCAAAGTCAATCGATTCACGTGATAACAAAAGAGATAATGAAAACGATAACAAAACGAAAGAGAAACGAGATATCGGTAAAGGAAAAGAATATGTGGATAAACATCGTTCCGATAATCGACCCGAACGTAAAGATCGCTCGCATAAAGATCGATATTACGAAAGAAACCGAGAAGATCGTACTCGTAAGAATGACAAATATGAACGCAAGTATCGAGACAAAGATGAACCAAGGGGATATAAGAACAAAGAAAACAAACCTGAGAAAATATCAAAAGCAGCGGAAGACAAGAAAGAAGTTGCCATTGAAAGTAAGAAAGGTAACGAAACGCAATAGTAATTTTACTATGCTATCTATAACTATGTATCTTTGAGATGTATGGCCCTTTCTAGAATTTGAGAAAATGGGTGACTTTTAATCAAAGATTGCTTTCAGAGGAATTTGCTTTCTAATTCTTTAACACAAGAGAATCAAAATAAAAGGTCTTTTTTTTGTTGCCCCGTGATCGTTAGGTCTTTAAAATTGTTTACTTAATTTAGAATTTACAAAAACTTCATCATCCAATCACGTTGATAGTGGTAGTAAAGAAAATGACGAACGACCTTCTGACATACGACCTTCCGCATCAGCGCAACAAAAACAACGTAAAGTCTCTATAGATTATGATGACCCGAGCATCGTTGCATTCGAAGGTGAAACAGAAAGTGGGGATCCTACAAGTCCCGCAAAACCCACTGGCGCCAGAAAGGTAAATTTAGCAATTAATCGATGTTATCTTTAAAGGACACTAATGTTCGCGTTTATATATTTTTCGATTTCTACGTGAAAAGTCATGTTTTATTTCGATTTCTAAGTTAAAAGTCATAAAGTTGTTTTTAAAGAGATTTGTCTTTTTTTAGCATCGCTTTTTAAAATTTATCCACAGAAAGTAGTACTTATAAAGAAAAAGGTTCGAGATATGAGATATGAAAAGATATGAAAAAACTTTTGTTCTACGAAAACACGAATTATGGTCAATGCTTGTACAATTTATATTAGAATTAATTCAGCCGATCTTAACTAAAACTCTTTGGTTAGTAGCACGGATTCCTTGATATGTTGTAATTAATAATACGTTTGATAAACAGTTTTAAGGAAAAGTGTCGCATAAATATCAATGGCCATTTATATGATTGGTCGAAAAAATAAACTTATTCTTTAAAATATTTAATATGCGGAAATCTATTACTTGAAAGTTTATAAACAAACTAATTATGACGAATAATTGCAACAAACTAATTATTCGTAAAATGAAGACATCTGATTAGTTTACACGTGAACGACGCAATTACTTTAAGTTGTTTTCAACTCATATCACTTATTTATTTACAAAACATTTTACACATTTCAATGAGTTGTTTACATTACTAATTTTAGCCTCGCCCAGAACTTCAAATCTATCGCCCACCGTCTAGTGGTGATCGTAGTACATCAAGTCGTCCTGCAGAAAGTAAAGGTAACTATGCTAATTGCTCTGTCTTCTAAGTATTCATTTAAAAATTAGAATTTATACTACCTAAGTAACTGCTATAAACATGCCTTGTATTCAAAGGGTACAGGACCTTCTCTAGCCACAAAGGGTAGCCGAATTTCTGACGCAGCTCCTACATAAATTCTGCTTCTAAAGGACTCTTTCATACAAAAATCATACCCTGACTCTTATTTCTAGAATAGGGATATCCGCGTTGGTATAAAGCTTTTATTATATTAAACCATCTCATAGCAAAACGTTTTCCGTCTAAGTTTAATATTTTACGCATTTTACATTTTTGATACTAGATTTTATCAAAAATCTGAAATGTTAACATAGGATAGAGATGGTAGAGTGCTCGCAATGGTAGAGTGCTCGCCTACGGAGCGGGAGGTTGCGGGTTCGATCCCCAGCCGAGTCATACCAAAGACTTTAAAAATGGTACTCGACGCCTCTCTGCTGAGCACTGCGCCCACCCCTACCGTAAGGCAGCAGCAATTGAAAAGGGAGCCTTCGGGTCGCCCTTGACTGCGGTCGACAAACTTATATACTTACAGAAAATAAAAAAAGAATATAAGAATACATAACCAGACATATACAATTTCAAAATTTCAAAAATATTACTAGATATATATCACTGCCTTCCATTATCCATTCGCGCAGAAATCTGGTGTGGTTATATTCGAACTGCCACTTGTAACTCGCTCGGTACTAGCTTGTAATGACATTTGTATGACAGTCAAAGTTCCGTTGGTCTGTAGTGGGGGTCGTGGGTTCGAACCCAATTTCGGCAGATTCCTGTATATCTTTTCAAATAGAATATATAATAAAAAAAAGTGATTTAAATGTTTTTCTTATCTTTTCTTTTTAAAAACATTGCATTGTGTTATTGTATTCTTTATAATTTAGTGCTTAATCTTTTCTGTTGGTTGGTCTAAAGTTTCTTGTAATTGTGGTGAAGAATTTAGAAACTGGTAAGCAAATGTTGAAAAGAATTAGCGTTATATCTACGTCCTAATTTCTTATCGTTGTTTTAGAACGTGTCGAGCGTTCTTCTAGCGATCGTGACAAACGAAAAGTTGAAAAAACGAAACCTCCTCGTGGTAGTGACCGGCAGGCACGTTCTTCTCGAGGCGACAATTATGAAAAATACGACAAGCATGATCGATATTACGACAATCGTAACGATCGATACGATTCGCATTATGATAACCGACGACGTCCACCAGAACGTCGTTATAACGATTACAATAGTCGTTCAACGAGATACGACGAGAGAGAACCCGAACGTAAAAAAGACTACGACAAATATAAAACTACAGCGAAAGATCGTACCGAGAGTAAGCCACCTGCAAAGGACGTCGATAAAGATAAGGAGAGAGAAAAGGAGCTGGAACAGGAACGATACCGTAGAAACTGGTTAGGAAAAGAGTAGTTATTATTTTGAATGTTTAAGTTATTACCATGAATACATATTTCCTTGAAATCTGTTCTAAGATAAAAGGGAGTAAAAATATTAGAAAATAGAAAGCCTTGACCCTAAATAAATTGCATTTTCTTAAATTTCTTTAATTTTTTAGTGAAAAATGGCATAATAGTTTTTTAAAGTTTCGTTCTTTTCTCTCTATTCTATTATTGGTACTTTTTCTTATATATCAGGAAATGTTTATTTTCATGTAAATTAATTAGGGATAATTAGTCTTTGTTTAGACAGGAGCTGTATCATATTCCTGATTTAGTTAATTTGTTAGTACTATTAATTTTCTCAATCAAATTTAAATTCTCATACTACTTTTCAACTTGAACACACAAGTGACATACTATAGAAATTAAAATTTCCTGAAAATTTTATTTAATTTTATTTTTCGTGGTATGACCGTTTTGTGTTGCTGACAAAATGCTGACATGAGATTAAAGGAGGTACTTCAAATAATAAAACATACGTTTCCAATTCTACATTAACTATGCTACAAAATAAGAGTTTAAATGTTTTTACATCAGTGTTATCAGTCAAAGGTTATAACCATTTTAGTAAAGCATAAAGTCACATGTTTTCATTCGATAGCGTTTATATTTCAATTTTTTGGACCAATAGATTCTTTTGAGTTTTATGATTGAGTAGTACGTGTTTACTTGTGTGTGTTTACTTTATGAATCAAGTGTATACATATATAACGCCAATAGTTTGTATTATTATTGGATAGCTAGGTGTTTTACTATATAATAGTTGTGTTAAGCCTTGTTTCCAGCAAGCGTAGTTTTCCGCGCGCACAAAATTTTCCGCCTGGAAAAGTTGAATCTCGGGCTACTTTTTTTTCCGCTTGAGCATAAAAGTTCAAAATTGGCTATTTTTAGCATCAACGCATGCGCGCGGCAATTTATGCCTGCTGGAAACAGTGCTTTACTGATATCACTTTTCAATTTCACCGATTGGTTTATTTGCGGATATGTGAATTTCATGTAACCATGGTAACATTTAGTGAACCATGGTAACTTGCAGGTAGTAACTATGGCGGTTTCTAGGTAAACCGATTACCCTTTTTTCAATGGCAAGTTCTAAATTAGTAGTTTCGCGAAAATGTCTTTCCAAGTAAAAGAGAGAAAAACAAACTGGTTAAAAGACTTTTTGGACCCCCGGCTTTGCCGAAGGGGTCCTATAAATTCAGCTCCGTTCGTTCGTTCGTCCGTTCGTTCGTTCGT
>JAYJMI010706058.1:1597-13917 GCA_036873855.1 Sarsia tubulosa
AAACCTGTTGACTAATGAATGATTCAATTAGATCAAGCTCGACTTTTTACTGCTTTCAAACGAGGTCTGCATGTGTTCACTTATACTGACCATACTATCATCGAAAAATAAAGGTTGTTTATACCCCCTCTGCTATAGGATGCAATATAACAACATATAGACTGCAATGTGGAACTGGGCGGGTTCGAGTTTGCTATAATATTCTCAGAACCAATATTCTCAGAAGATATAAAGAATTTTCTGCTTACTAAAATTATAATTATTTATGTTTTGACGAATTATCCAAAATTTGGGGCTAGTTGCAACACCCTAATATGTTTAAAGAAAACTGCATAAACACCACAAGTATATACAATATACAATTTTAAACACTATTTTATAAACATTTACCAAAAGCACGAGATGTTGTTTTTTCAGCACATTATAAAGGAAGCTAAGCATAAAAATATAACAAATACTTGTACCTGTTTCTTCTGATTGAATATTCCGTTATTTATATTAGTGACGTCATTCTTGTGCACATTATTGGCGTAAGGATTTCCATGTGTTAAAAGTGCTGCCGTTTCAGGGGAGATCTTTTTTTGCGGTGAATACGCTATATGAGAGTCATTATAGCGTACTGTTTTTGGTTTAGGAGTAGGTGGTATCCTAAAAGACGTTTTCTTTACGGGAAAATTTTTATACATTGAATTGAGTACTGTTTACAACTTTTCTAAGTGTCTTTTTGTGAGTATTTTTAACACAGATACACTAAACGAAATTCTTCTTTGCTAGTGTACAAACCAAGCGCTTTTCTTCGAATATTACTTGACCATTACTTCTGTTATTACGTACTGTAAAATATTCAATAAACCTTTGCTCTTATTCATGTACTCATCATTTTTTTTTACAACTGTAAAAGGAGATCTTTATTACTTTTCTATTGTAATGAATGTAGATTCTTGAGGATCTTTTAAAAAGAAGATTTAAAAAAATTAAAAAAACTGTAGTATGAGTCAGTTTTAACGTTTTTATATTAAATCTTATTTAAAAGAAATAAAATATGCTTTAAAAAATTAATTATCAACTTAGGTTTTAGGGTCTTATATTATGTTCTAACGCGGTAGTTTTAAAAGTTAAATCCTTCAAAAACTTTTAATTCTATATTTAAATTACATGAAAATGTATTGTTCTAGGAGGCTCCTTGTTCTAACAACACTCACATCAAATTAGTGAGAATCATTTTTCCACAAATTCACTAGAAAGCAAAATTCATTATAAGTCGCATATACTTATGTTAACCATTCCTTGTTCCAAGTATTAACTTAAGAAACTTAAACTTGATTCCCGGACAAATTCAATTAATAATTTCAACTTCAATTATTAGTATTTGAATTTTGCGTAAGCATTGTGATTAAATTAAGTTAAAGCTCCTTGATCAAGTATAGTTTTCGAGTTATTAGTAACACAAATTAGCTAAACACAGAAGAAGAATCAAGCCAGCTTTAAAAAAAAATCGGGGTATGATGACGTCACATTTGATTGATTACTGTAGTTTTAATACACCCATTTACTGTAAGCCATCCGCCATTATGGATTTTAAAACTTAAATTTCAGATAAAATGCAGTATTATTTGAAATCTTCGTCGAAAAATACGCCTACCCTAAAAAAATCATCACTTCTTAACAATCGGAACAAAAGTTACAAATTTGGATTTTTGCCTAGAATTAAACGCAAAAGTTAGAGGAATATAAAAAAACATTTTATATATCCTATAACTTTTTTTCAAGTCGTCAAAAAATATTGAAAATTTGCAAATAAACTTATTGTTTGACTTGAAATCTTAAAATATCGTATTCCTTTTTGAACAAAAAAGTTCAAATGGCAAACTCGTAAACCAGCACCTTTCATAGCTCTTGTATAAATTGTGCTGGCTTGCGAGTTTGTTCAAATGGGGGATCCTTAAAGTAAAAAGATGTATTTAAACTTCAGCAGTTGGAAAGGTACTCTTTAGATGATCCGCAAATTCAACTCTCGCTAAATTTTAGTTCTGTGTTAATTCAGTCTATATCTTTCCATACTAAAGCCTTGTTTCTACTTAAAAATGAAGATTAATATCATTTCATTATATTAAAGACTGGGAACTACAATAGTTACTCGACTTTCGGACATTTTTTAATCGGATATAGATATAATATAATAAAATATTCGAATATTGAAAATATCAAACTGAATTCGTGTCAAGCCGCTAATTTTTGTGATAATCTACATATGATTTTGTATCAAAAGAAGCCAAAAAGCTAAAAATAGGTAATATAAAAGACGCCGCACTTTTTGAAATGAAACCTGTTAATGTGCAGGCAACTTTTATTAAAGTGAAAGCAGCAACTAAAACTTACATACTACAAACTTATTTTGCGAGGGATTTCACACCTTATTATACTATAAAACTCATGACGCATTCAAAAAGGCTCAATATACAATATAGACCTTTTAATAATATCTATGGAAAAAAACTTCCCAAAATGTTTCTAAACTTGTAGAAATACCCATAATACATTTAATTACTTTTTATTTTTTGTCACAATGACTCAAAAGATGATTCTACAAGCTTCGCAGTTTTTCTCTCTCCTTCCCAGATATTAATGAAAATGCCTATTGGTGGCAAAACAGATTTATAGAGCATTACACTATTTCCATTTAAAAGTAAAACTCTTGGAAATCAACTTTCACGCGATACCAATAGAAAACTTGAAAACGATATAGTAGAACGAACATTTTGTCCTATTTTTCAGTAAATTGCGATCAAAATTGAAAAAAACAAACATGGTTAAGAATGGTGTGTATCACATTCGTGCGCCTTTAGATACACCATAAATAAATTAGGAGTATAGTGGATTACAACTCACATTACAACAAAAGTTTGTCTGTGCCTCCTAATGTAATAGGCTGTTTCAGCTGATAAAAGTTGATTTTATGATTACAGTGAGTGGCACACGAACCACCACAAAAAGCTAACAAAATATTATTGCCACTGATCTCGACTAAAAATCTTTTGATCTTTAGGAAACAACCTAGGTTTATATCTTAAAACAGTTTAAGACAAAAAATCTAATAAAGGTGGTACCCCTCACAAAATATGCCGGCACTTTTATAATGTCATCACTAACTAAGTATTCGAGACTGACTTTTATGCAGGTATATTGTATTTTGAGGCTATTTCAAAGGTGGTAAATAACGAAGAACCAATATAAAAGAAATTATAACATTGAGTTATGATATACAAAAAATCTTCTTTAGTGGTTTCTGTTGTTGTTAAAAAAGAAGAGAAAGCATAATGCTTTAAAGTTTTAGTCTTTCGTCCACACATATGTGACAACTTCATTAGCCTGCTCTCCATCTACATTCCCCATACTGCTATCATTAGCAAATAATCTAGCTTTCGCACTACTGTATCTATCGGGCATAATATTTCAATGTACGATCTAAACTTGCAGAGGCTAAGAAGGATGCGTTTCGACCGAACTTTACACTTGTCACTAACCCAGTATGTTCTATAGATAAAATAAAAGAAACAAAATTATTAATACAAAATAAATACGTCCAGGAATTTGGTAAGATAAAATATTTGAACAATAAACTTAGTCAAAAGAAAAATCTATGAGCAACACAAAGAACTATGTTTACTTTGTGAGGACCCAGATTACATATACAAAAGTAATGAAATGCTATGATAAAAAATAACAAGCTGCCTAACAATAATTCTAGATAGTTTAAATCATTTCATTACCTGTCATTGTTCTTAATAAATCCCATTGTTTTACTACGTACAATCTAAATGATAATAAAGAACAAAGAATCAATTACCAACTCAATGCTAGTAAACTACATAATATTGGCTGTTGCATATTTAATGACTCGTTATAACAGAATTAAGCAGAACTCCATTTCATCTTATCTCTCACTTACTCATATCTCTGACCGTACAAAAATTAAAATTAATGGTTGAATCAAAAGAGATATTTTCAAAATCAAAGTTACCGTTTCGAATGACAAGAAATTCCAATAATATAGCAGCTTTATTGAAGTAAGATTTATTTTTCTACAACTTTTGGGAATTTATTTAGATATCTTATTATAATATGTTTTTTGGGGGGTAAACTTGAACTTTACCAGGACAATACAATGCAATAAAAATAGGCCTTGTCTGATAAGATTTAGTGCTAAATCTGCTACAAATACCACCGTTAAGATTGTTTGATTAAACGAGTCTATAACTTAGATGAGATTGTTTGGTTAAACGAGTCCATAACTTAGGTGAGATTGTTTGATTAAACGAGTCTATAACTTAGATGTGATTGTTTGGCTAAGCGAGTCTATAACTTAGGTGAGATTGTTTGGTTAAACGAGTCTATAACTTAGGTGAGATTGTTCGGTTAAACGAGTCCATAACTTAGGTGAGATTGTTTGGTTAAACGAGTCTATAACTTAGGTGAGATTGTTTGGTTAAACAAGTCCATAATTGTTGTGTGAATGTTGAAATAAGAAAGCATCTTACTGGATATTGGTACCAGCAACCGCCAAATAATTACCACTCTTGTCAAATGATAAAGCTCGAATCTAAAGTAGAAATGAAATTTTAGTCGATAAATAAATAAAATAAATAACCAATACGTTCAGGAACAGTAACTTACATATCGAATTGGATACTTCTCTCAAGCTGTTTACCCACTAGGGTCCATAATCACTTCGAGTCTTAATTTACATTATTTGCACAATTTCTAAATTTAAAAGATTATACAATAGTTTACTTACTAAGCTCTAGTGTTTTTATGGAAAAGGAGACTTTGTATAACTTTTTTCACACCGAAGCAAGATACTCTTTTAATTGTTTTTAGTTTATTTGTTTTCAAATAACTTTTAGCATCAGAACTACTACTTCATACAAAACTTTTCCTAAATTTCGGCAGATGAAGAAAAACTTCGGTAGAAGAGAAAATGAGAACAGAAAAAATGATCAAAAAGAAGTTTTTCTACCTCGTCAGCCTCATCGAGTTTGATTGTTCTAAAGTTCTTCAATTTACGAAGATCCCATAACTTAACAACAGAGTCGTCTGCACTTGTAGCTAAATAATAACTAAAAGATAAACAAGAATAAATATTAATATCTGATACATTCCATAGAATGCTCAAGTATGAAAATAGCATCGAACGATTTGTTCTAACCCATCCTTAAGCAATTCTTGCAATTGCTTAAGGCAATACCATGTACCATGTATTGCTTACGGCAGTACCATGACCGACCAGGCGTTATTAGAACTAGAACTATTCAACTTGCCTCGCCAAAAAGGCCAGAATTTGCAGAATAAATTTTAAAGGATGACAAAAAAGTGTAAAATAATAAATAATCTTTTATGTTTACCCATTTTCCGAGAATGAGATAGCAGTAATTGGGCCGGAGTGACCAGGGAAGTTTGCAACATTAGCTCTCTCCTTCAAATCCCAAATCTTTATAACACTATGATAAAATAATAAATTTATAACACCTTAAGTCAACTTTGCATTTACCATATTATGAAGATAATTGAAACGTTTTGTTTAGTATGTCAGCTAAACCAAATCTCGCCATTTCAACGATTTTAACTAGACATGTACTTTCTACGAAGTTCTAAAGGTTAACGATTAATGAAGGTAAACAGTAACTTTATTATTAGTTAATTTTTCACAATTTATTAATTTCACAAAAAATTGTAACAAAAATAATTTAGACTTTAGTTATCAAAGTTAAAGTACATCCATGATTCATCAAACAACAATATAAATCAACTAGAAATACCTGTCAGTTGTACCGGTACCGAAAATTAAACCATCAGGATGAAATTCTGCACAAGTTAAACCTAAAAAGCAATTGTTTAGAGTTTGCTAATACAGATTCAATAGATTACTTATCGCAACTTATCCGATCGAAATATTTCAATCAAAACAGCTTAAAGGGGAACTGAGGTTTGGAGAAAAAAAATTGGGTTTTCATTCACAACTGAAAGTAAACACTAAACTTTGTATTTTTCTTGAAAAATTAACATATAAGATGATCATTTGATCCCACAACAGCTATTATAATAATCAATCACGAAAAGCACTACGGTGGAGAATCTTCTAATTTGTGACGTAGTATACGCCGTTCTAATTATATAGTAGTACTGAAAAGTGGTAAACACAAGACAGAGTTCTAATTCATACACACTAATTTTACTGATTACCAGGATTTTAATAAGAATACATGTTTAATTCTTGTATAATATAGACATGTCCTTAAAATATACTCAAAAAATTAGATATAAAGTTGATAACTTCATAGTTTTTGCATTTGTTCGTGTTCTAAAAAACTAAAAGAGAGAAATGAAAAGAAAAATTACTATGGAAAATAACTTCCAAAAATAACAAAAAAGTTTCCATTATCTTCCGAAAACAACTCAAAATGAACACTCAAAAAGATTTTTATAAGTCAGACATTTGTGATTCCGCTACAAATACTTTTACTGATAAATAAATAATCGGCGTATACTACGTCACAAAATTTGAAATAATGATAAAAAGGAGAATTTTTAAAATCGTTATAACTTCAGTTCTAGAAAAGTAAAAGTAGCGAAACATACCTTTTTCTTGGTTGTTATAATCTACTCTTTAATTTTATCAGGTTTATAACATGATTTTTTTTTGACCTCAGTTCCCCTTTAAGGTAATAATTATTTAAACTATAAACTAATTACTGTTGATGATGATACAGCGTGCTATGGAACACTGTGAAAATAATGTACATACCATGACTTGAATTGGCGTCAGAAATGCTTTTACATAAAATCTTGCCAGTTTGAATGTCAGAAAACGCCCAGTGCTAAAAAAAAATTATGTCGAATAAAAAATCTAAATCTAAAATGTTTTGCTCACTGTAGTATTTGATACAGAAACTGAATTACCTTAATAATGAAGGAATGAAAAAAATCTCGAAAAATGAAGAAATGTCAACTTATCAACAAATTGCTATTTGCTGCTAAATTTTTAACTTGCCTTTTACTGACTTTACAACTCGTTTATTTCCCCCTTTTAAAGTTTCTTTGGTCATTGAAGAATAGACAAATACAAATAATAACTAATTACCTGATCTTTAGATGAAGTTAAAACGTAATCACCTATAAAAACAAGTTATTCAATGAACAGTAGCAACATAGAAACTTAAAGTAGTCAATTCGCCTAATCGAATTTTGAGATTAACAACAAATAATGGAATTTGCTTTTGATATAATATGGCAACTAGAATTTTAATTAGAAACACTCGTGGGCATTAACAACAATTTTAAACTTGAAATGTAACAAACTACTGCTCTACCATTTAGATCCACCTTGTATGATTTAATAAAAACAATGTTATCCAAATCTTGACTAAATTCTGAAAATAAATTTGTGTTGACATTTCGAACAGAAAAGTTTGACATAATTAGAACTTGGAAAAATGTTAGTAAAACAAACTACTGTTGTATGTGTCCAAAAGCAAAGTATTGAAAGTATTCTTACCGGTAGCATGTAAACTTAAACCAGTAACAGCAGCGTCATGAGCCTAAAACAGTAAACGAAGATATGTACATGAGTTGACAACATAAACCAGAAAGCTAAAGAGCTAGTGCTGAAACTATGCTACTAATCTTATAAATCATGAAACTAACAGAAAGTAATTTTTTATTAGAGCAGTGTTAGTATAGTACTAAAAGCACTGATATTATTGATAGCAATAACAGCTTTGAACTTGAAGATGACATGCAGTAAAATAACACGTAGGAGAATATGTATGAATAAAGATTTTACTTATTTGCACTAATGTACTAGTATTACATTGAATTATAAACTCTACATATAGTTATGCAGCTGAATACATTGATTTGCAATATACAAAACAAACCATTACCTTTATAACGTAAGCACATGAACTGTTTGGTATACTCCATACACGAACGGTACTATCAGCAGACGCAGTAATACCAATTTCCTATGAAATTTGTTGAAAACATGAATAACACAAGTAATACCAGCAGTAAGTCAAACTTATATGAAAAGGTTGAACCAATAATAATAATAATTGATAATCAAAATATCTTGTGCAAATATGAAAATATAATGATTAAAAATCTTATATTTATATTTTATAAAAAAAATTTTATTTTATATTTATCCTATCTTTATTCAATAAAGAGCTTCTAGTTTCTTGCATATAAGTCCAAATAAAAAAATGAGCAGATCAAGAGCAAAGTGTTCTTTCTGATGGAAACAAACCGACAGACCAAGCTGGATTTTTTACAACAAAGAGAAGAATCAAGTCAATGATGTAAAACCCTTTACAAACCTCGTGAGGATGATAGATAACATTGGTCACTTTCTTGGTATGTCCTTTCAATATTGCTACAACCTGAAATAAAATGATGAAATAATAGATCAGTGCTCCTGGGTATAAATAAGTTTGAGATAAAATGCTCCCCGTAAAAACTTTCTTAACTACTAACAAGTCTGAATATATACAGTAGGACTCCTGTCAGCAAAGCTGGGACTCCAGTAATAACATTGATTTCTAATGTTTCTTAATTACTACACAATGATAAACGAACGTGTGGTTTAGAATCAAATATAAAGCTTGAAACGTTTTTTCCATAAGTACTATGAGATGGAACCGGTAGTGTTACCAGAAAAATACTTGAATGAGGCTACAAAAACTTAAAATACAGAAAATATTAGGAACAAATCCAAGACGTAAATACTTTTTCCTTTTTGTAAAAATGTACCTGTTCATTTTCTTTGTTAAACACAACAGCATTCTTATCAGCACCACCTAAAAGTAAAAAATTACAATCAAGTATAACCAAGTAAGTATAAATGATGTTAGAACTTTCTAGTAAGGTCAATTTTGTTGCCATGAATAAATTTGTAGCCTGCATGGGATATTATTTGGGTTATTATTTCCCATAGGTTTCCAGAAATTTAGAAACTCTTTGTATATTGCTAACATCAGCAGTCTAGCAAAATAACGCAAAGTAATCATTTATCCTGCAATAGCTTTACCTGTAATGGCTTTTGAAGTATCGTTTTCTTGAAGATCCAATGCAAGTATTCCAGGAACGCTTGCACTATGTAATCCCTAGCATGGTAGAAAACAATGAATCAATATTACAAATTGATTTACCCACACAATTATGAAAGAGCTTTGTTCAGATTAAGAATTTGTTATCAGTTTTTTTAGCTTATCAACAGGGTGTTGATACTTGTAATGTTGATACTTTTAGATACTCAGGCATTATAAAAAAAAAAGAATATGGTATTTTTCAAAAACAAAGTTCTTTGATTTTTATATACTAGTTCTCACTGGCATCTATAGTTGTATAAAAAATAGGAATAATGGTCGAACCACTAGTTTGTGGTGTACAAAATATCTAAAAATTCTAATGATCGGAGATTTCTACTTAAAACTGACCCTTTACTATATTGAAAAAATATGGACCTGTCAATTTTGCTCATTATGTCTATTGAACCCTATTGAAGCTACAAAACATAAATGCTAGTTCATTCTTCTGTGTTTTTTTTTATTATCAATCCAGAAGTTACATTTTATTAAAAAATTGAAAAAATTCCTTTTATAAGAACTTATAAAAGAAATTATTAACACAACAAAAATTTTAAACTATATTTTAAACCAGCAGGAAAATGTTGCTCAAAAGCAAAGTTTTACTACTTTACTATAAGTTATAGGTCTTGACAGGGTCATCCATATCGCTTGACCACAGAATATAACCTGTATTGTTAGCATTTGATAGAACTATTGAGAATCTTTACACTTACAGGATGGGTAGCAACTTGTCTGAAGTTTCGAATGTCGTCTACGAGTGTCAGATCCTCTGGTAGTTTTTTACCTCTCTAAGTTAATAAAAAAACATTAAATGAAACTGTAGTAGGTTGAAAAGTTATTAAAATACTAATTTTAATGGCCCTTGTGAACAAAATATTTCTAATAAAATTATATTCTGTTCTCGTAGAGACTTTTGATATCATCGATATAAGAAAAATATATTTTATATAGGGGTAGTTGAATCCACAACCTCTTTATCTATCTAATTATTATTGAAGTTAAAGAAATACAGAGTTACCAAGACAAAATGGGCTCAGATTAAATGGGTATTAAAAAAAAAACAGTCGTTTTTATTTCTTAGAAAAAACAAAGGGAGTCCAAAAATGCAGGAAAATCATATGACTTATTATTCAAACTTTATGACATTATAGTATGTAAATAAACATTGTACCAGCTGTACTTAAATTTTAACAAAAGTATGTTATTAAGCATTTAAAATAAATTTTTCCCCGAAATATATGGTACGATAAAAAAGAAAAATCTTTACATGATATTTTAAGAAAAAATAAAAATTGCAAAAAATACTGTTCACTTACTTTTCACATTGCATGCTATTTCAACTTTAATGTGAAAAATGAGAAAAAACTATTCAGACATATTTCTCATTTACAAACAAGGCTGAAATTTTTATGGTTAACCATAAAAAAATTACCTTTCGTCTTTCTGTTGTTAATTCGGTAGCCTTTTCTTGTAACTAAAACAAAAAATTTACATCTGTTATCTTTCTGGATAATACTAACAAAGAAGAAAATAGTACAAAAAGTGAAAAAGATATAAAAGAAAAGAAAAAAAAGATATATCCTATATATAAACAAAGTTTAACAAAGGCCTCTTTACTACTAGACCTATTATTTTATTATCATACTGGTTTTTAATAAAATAAAAACCAAAGCACCAAAGTTTAGAAAAAACATGCATAAATAATTTAGTACATATTTTAGGGGTAGAAACTTTTGTAAAAAACAATAGCATTTCACATGCATTTTTTTCCTAAAAAGGCAATTTAATTTAGCAAAAGAAAGTTTATGAAAAAAAATGATGAAGGTTTTAGGAAGTTTTGCTATAAGTTCAATTTTGGGCAATTATATTTCGTAAGTATTTATTTACAAATTAAATTATCAAAAATTTGCGGAAACATACACTTGCAAAATTACTAGCTGAAACATAAGAATTGCAGCACTTACTTTTTGTAGTACATCATCAGACATGCCCAATTCAGCAGGTTCCTGTAAGTAACAAGGTATATAATTAATCAAAGAATATTACTCACAAAGTATAAGTAAACATTTAATTTAAAATCTTAGCAGAATTAATTTAACTAGTATCTAGATTTTTCTGCTAATATAGATACAAATAAGTTGATAGTTTTTAATATACGTTTAGCAGCACTTGCCCGAATATAAAACTTCTAGCTTCAATCAAATCGTACCCTTTTTCTAGGGTGTATGAACATTCGTACAATAATCACTTCTGAGCAGTTTCAGAATTTACAAAACGCATGCGCATTAAGACTAGAATTTATGGTCTTTCTTATCAAAACAAAAATTCTCGGTAAAAGATACTCGTTCCCACTCTTTTTCCAGGATAGCTTTTCTTGCAAATGTGCATCATAGACCAAGCTTTAGCTACCTATTCGTAGGCTATCAAATAGTAATTTATAGCACACAACTATTTTCTTATTGCTTTGAAAACATTATCAAGGAGAAGGTAATTGAGCACTTACAACTAGATCTGTATCATCAATCTATAATATAAACAAATAATTCATTACTTCACTCAACATTTTCTAATTCCTTTCACAAAAATTAAACAGGAATTAGAAAAAACTACAGCAATAAGAAACAAACTAATAATTTAACTAAGAATTTTAAGAAATCTGAAAAATTTTCTTTCTAATTTTTTTTATGTGGATAATAAGAATGAGCAACTAAAAAAGAGGTGCAAGACCTCATATAGCAAGCATAATTATGAAAACCATTGCTGTCTTACTCTGGTGGTAGCCGGTGCCTGCTGTACATTTTGTGTGGAAGTCATGGCTGGCATAGCAGCAGATATTCCAGCTTGTGGTTTCAGGGTAGCCAATGCTAAAGAAAGATGAATACCCAGTTATGTAGTTGCAAGGACTAAACAAATATATTATCATGTAGTAGAAACAAAACCGATTATGAACGAACAGAAAGAAGCTTAAAATTTATAGGATCTCTTCCGGTTACAGCTGTATTGTTATTGTTATATATACAAAAGCGTTTTTTTTTGGATTTGTTTGCCATTAAAAGATCCTGGAGATTTTGGAGTGCTCTTCCAATAGAGTGTCTCAGTGATTATAATGCGAATAGGGACCACAATGGAAATCTGGCTTTTTGGCTTGTTTTGTGTTATCCCTGCTGCCACCCT
>JAYJMI010706280.1:0-10432 GCA_036873855.1 Sarsia tubulosa
TTTTTTTTATGGTAGTGAGTTACTGTTAAATTTAGTTCGTCCTAAGTTTTTAGGCAATTTAAATAAAAACTAAGCTTGTAAATTGAAGAAATCTAACATAAATTTTTGCTTTCACGGCAAAGCCACGCATTTTTACTGTTTTTATCCGACCATTTTCTGCGAAGGAGAGTGGTTTTTGCGCATGCTTTTTGCGAGACTCTTAAAGTGAGTTCATTTTGGTTCTCTAGATATGGCTCATAAAAATCCTATTTGACAACTGTGATTTAGAATTTTTCTTTGTTCTTCTTAATTATAATTTATAAAGCATGCTCATATATGCTCAAATCTAACATTTGCGGATCGCATAACTTTTGAATGATACTGAATTTTTCGACGGATTTTTCAGTTCCTTTCCTAAAATTAGCTGAATTTTAATACAAAAAGAATGAAAAAATTCGAGGTAATTTACCTTTAAAAACTAAATTACCCAATTAAAGTTTGAATAGCATGAAATATTGGTTTTTACCAAACAATACTTTATATTGCCCTTTAAAATAAAAAGAACATAATGATAAACACTGCTATACTTTAATGATAAAAAACAACATACTTTCTTTAAAACTAATCAGTTATGATGATCAACACTGTTCTTTACCTAATATTAGCTGTTCCTAAATAGTCTTTGTAATTTTCGTGTAGACTAATACACAGTTTTATAGACTTAGGTCCGTTCCTTTAATTCTAAGAAACAATACCGGAAGCGTCGTACATGTTTGCAAATTCATCACTTTCCAATGTTTTAATTTTCAAAAAAATTAAAATTAAATATTATATATGATTAACCCTATTCCGTATGGTCTTTTTAAGGGCTCTGTTTTGAAATTGAAAAATAAACGAGTTCGATTTATCCCAAATTTCCCTCTAAAACATGTGATTACTAGTACGAATCTATTGAAGTGTGTAAGCGCTATTTAAATTATTTTTGCAGTTTTACAATGGTAGCAGCTTGTAGATGAACATATTGTAGCGACGAAAGTTTTTAATTATTTTTAAGTTATGAAACTGTTTGCCAGGTTTTTTATAAAAAAATTGATGACGTCATCATGTGACGTTACAAAATAATGACGTCATGAATAATAATTGGTTCAAAATTTATGAGCATTTCAATTTTAGTAAAATGTTGGTAATAGATAGTTAGAAATTGGCTAGGTCGATACCATTACTACAATAAAGTTATAAAAAAAGTTCAATAGGGAATAATAGGGTTAAAAGTGCTCGACGGAAACAATTAGTAACTTTTAAAACCTTTTTTGATGTGTTTTGAATAACGGAACTGAGACTATGAAACGGTGTATTAGTTTGCGTAGAAACTTATTTTTAGTATTAAAAAATGTAATATATAAAATATGGGATGGGATAAAAGGGTTGAAGTAAAAGAGAAACAGAGTTTTGACACATTCATGTTTATATTTTTTCCTTCTGTTCTCTAACACAACTCAATTCAATTAACTAAATTTACATTAAATTACACACATTTCTAACAATTAACACACACTTGACGCAGTATTGGGCCATAGTAAGCTACAAATACTGATGAATAAGTCTATATTAAAGTTACCTTAGGGGTACTAATTTTCGCGGGTATTTATTTTCGCGAATGGACCCCTTTTTACTGCTTTTTAAGGGTTAATTGGCCTAAATTGCAGGTTAAATGCGAAAAAGCGTATTTCGCGGGTATTTAATTTCGCGAAATCACCAAAATTCGCGAAAATTCGCGAAAAATAATACCCGCGAAAATTAGTACCCCTAAGGTATTCAAATATCAAGATAATTTGGAAAGAAGATAAACAGCTTAAAAACAATGCAATGAACTTGATAAATATGCACTAACTAAAGTTCCATTTATATAAAAAAATATAAGAAATACATCAAAACAAACAATTATAATACATAATAAATTAATATACATATACAACAATTATCAAAACAAGGTATTACACCACGCCTAAAGCATACGACAAGATGGCTCTATCAGAACAGAGCGAAACACGAACAATTTTTGGTTCTTTTTAATTTTTGTTATATACCAATTGCACCATCACTATATATTATAGTATTTAAAATATCATATGTAAGCTGCATGTATTTTCATAGAATATTGGCGTTAAATTTTTATCGAATTTCAAAGTTGACGTGCGTCCTTGTTTGCAATCGTGGCCAGTTGCTGTACCTCTTATACTAGGTAAAGTATGAAATCCAAAATTTTGTAAACAGTTTTATTAATCACTATCAAGTTCATTTTATTCCTTAAAAGTTATAAAAAATAGTTATTAAGGTTTATATTAACTCGTAAATAATACTGAAAGGTATGTGGCAAATTAGTTAGTTTGAAGTAGTTAGTTTAAAAACACTCATTACAGATGAATGTTGTTCGTTAGAAAGAAACAAGTAGAATATGAAGCATCTTAAATTACTGAAATACCAAGCAAGTGTGACCAAGCAAGAGCTAGTGAAAACGTGGTACTCTCAATATGATAGTTTGAATGCTCAAGTTTAAACTAAACAATATTATTGACTGATATACATTCCAAGAAGTTCGAAATATACACATATTCATAGAAGATATCACAATATATTAAAACATATAAAAACAGTTAAAACGCCCTTTTATGTTATATTGGTTAAATTTAACATCCTCACAAACAAGATTTTTTAAAAAACATTTCACTGCCGCCAAACCAAATATCATTCAAATTCAACTGAAACTAAATATCAGTAACACAACTTTTCTTCACACATAAAATTTCAACAAAAGCACATATACAAAAACCAAAATGTTGAATACACAAATAGTTATATAACCATTTTAACTCACTATGTAGAATATCGGTGTTGACATTTTAACAAATTTACATCTTGATGTAAGACCGTGTGCCGGATTTGCACCATTTTTTGAATTGGGATCTAATGGATCTAATGGACCCGACAACGACAATTCAGGACCAGGAGAAGGAAAGGAAGGTATAAAATATTTAAATCACACACACACTACGACTTACAGCACACTTTGAAACATACTTACAAATATATGTGATGTAATTTAGCAAGAGCAAGCATTTTGAAAAAAAACAAAGTGTGTTATATCATTCTACAAGAATAGTATATGTGTGTCATAACCTGATTGCAGTTCTACGCGAATCAGAGTGAGCGATATGTTTAAAAGTTTAAATAAATTAGTAGAAAGAATAAGATAATTTAATTTAGATAGAAGAATGGAAAACATGAGTTAGTCGCCAGGTAATATAGTAAGTTAGAAGAGACATTTAAGATTTTAGAGATTTAAATTTTAAAGATTATTTTGTCACGATCCGAAAAAATCCTCACAAACCGACATTAAACAGAACGATTTATCATCTTTTTTAAAAAAATTCCCGTCAAAACATAACCATGCACGACTACCTATATTATTTGGTGAGAGGCAACTGAAACAACTTCCATGATTAACCTTTTTACTAAATATAATTATTCTTTTCAATTAATCTTTATCTTTACTTATTCGTTAAAGGTATTTAAATTCAAGAATTAATGCATTTTGTGAAAGATTGTAAAAAAATATTTTGCCATTTTTAATGATATTTACCCAGATATTATACAAATATTTCAAAAACTACACATAAAAATTGGCTCAAATTTTTACAGGATACTACTGAACGGTCATCTTTTATTCCACAAAGTTTCAGTAGAGATTAATTATTTTGGACAGAAAGTCCTTTAATAAATCATCACTTATCTAAAGCTTATTTATCAACAAAATAATAAAAATTTAATCAACTTTGTTTAAAAACAAAAATGTCACTAGTACATGAAAATTTTGAATTTTGTCTTAACTTAATTATTTTATCCATGCCTTAACCTTATATAGAATATCGGTGTACAAGTAATGACAAATTTACAATTGGATGTTAGGCCTTGCAGTGAAAGGCCGTATTACTTACGCCGAGTACTTGAAGATAAAGTAGGATCCGGAACAAAAGGTAATTATACAGTAATAAATCACTTAATTATACTTTTTTCTACAAATATAATTATTTTTTGGCAAATTTTACTGACATGGATTTTTTGAAGAAATGACTTTTCTTTCGAACATCTGATTTTTTTTTATTTTATGTTCTAGCAGCTTTTAAAAGGGCAAGATGAAGAAGAAAAAGTATTTCAGAAAAAAAGATTAGTATAAAAACTTGAAAGTATTAAAATGAGCCTTAAATAATAAATTTACAGTTTAAAAGTTAGATTAGGTAAACTACACATATACAGAAGTGAGTATTAATTTTACTAGGTTGTCAGTTTTTATGTATAATTTAAAGTCTCTTTAAATTATGTCCTGTTGAAATCAACTTTTGCAGCAATATTTATTTTATGCCAAAAATCTTGCCTTATAAAGATTAAAGTTACTAAAGAACTCTTCATCAGACTCTTGATTTGTTGCATTTTTTGTTTCGAAAAATTTAGTATACAAAGGCTACCTTGTATTCAAATTTAAATTGGAAACCCAGGACATAATATGTTTTCCAGGTATAAAGTGTTATATTAAAGGGGCTTACTCAGGCGAAATCAATTTGTGAAACCTATATTGATTGAAATTAATGTATTGCAAATAGCAATGTATTACTAGCCAAGCTGATGAATACTTCCTTATTTAATTCAACAGATCAACAGACAAACAAGTCCAAATTTTGTAAAACATCTCAAATGATTCTTGTTTTCTTATGTTTAGCGATTTTGAGATACAAATATTTCAATACTAAACATAAAATTGCTTTAAACTTTTACAGGATACTACTGAAATGGTCATCCTTCATTCCACAAAGTTTCAGTAAGGATTATTTGTTTTGGCCAAACACCTGAGTAAGTCCCTTTAATAAAACTCGAATATAAAGAGATAATGTTGTTCCTAACATAACTGCATTTTATTTTGGTGTTAATTGTTTGATATAATTTGAACAGTAGACAGCGTTAGCTCCGGTAAAAAGAAGACTGCTGCACCAGTTGCTCGACCAAGAACTCACTTCCCTGATACATGGTTATTTGAAGATGGACGAGTGTAAGTATAGCTACTTTTCTTATTGCCAATAACAATAAAATTTATTGGTAAGATATTTTTTAAGATCTTTATAGACATATTTTTAGTATAAATATTGCCCGGTATATTTTATTTATATCAAAAACTTGAAAGCATGTTTTCGAATTTGAATGAACATTAATAACTTCATTTGTAATATCTGTATTATTGTTTTCGCAGATCTGACGATGGTACCTACAGTATGCAAGTCAAAGTTCCAGATACAATCACTAGTTGGTATGCAAGTGGATTTGCTATTTCAAAACAAGCTGGGTTAGGAGTTGCAGACGCTACTGAATTGAAAGTTTTCCAACCATTCTTCATTTCTTTGAATCTGCCGTATTCTGTATTAAGAGGAGAGGATGTTACAATTCCAGCAGCTATTTTCAGTTATTTGGAAGAAGCTTGTATTACAGTAAGTAAAAACGTAGTTTGATAGAAATTCATAAAAAAGGTTAGGAAAGAAATATGACTACAAATTTAAAGTTTCAGGAAAAGTTCTCTCTGTTCGTTAATGTTACTTACTTACTTATTTTAATCCTTCAATCTACTACAAGGTTTATCAAGCTGTTTAAAAATGCTATAATGGTTCAAGTTTTCTTAGGTTGACTTTTCATTTTCGTATTTAAGCTAAGATAATTTCATTTTGCTAGATTAAAGTCACGTTGGCTTATTCGACAGATTACCGTATGATTGCCGGACCTTCAGCTAAATCATGTATTTGTGGAGGAAAAACTGCTACAGTTCTTTTCCGTATCAAACCAAAAAAACTTGGACATATCAACATTCGTATTTCTGCTGAAACATTATCAGATAACTTATGCGCTGCCGGACGTAAAGTTGATAATTCTGTTACTACAGCTGATATTTTAGTGAAGAAATTATTAGTCGAGCCCGAAGGTGTAAAGAAGTCTTACACAGTATCAAACCTTGTGTGTCCAACACCTAACAAACAATACAAAGAAGAACTAAAGTTAGAAATGCCATCAAACCTAGTACCTGGATCAATCCATTCAAAATTAACTGTTGTTGGTGATGTTATGGGATCTTCACTTGAAAATCTTGATGAATTAATTCAAATGCCATATGGATGTGGAGAGCAGAATATGTTGAGATTTGCACCAAATATTTTTGTAATGAATTACTTGAACAAAACAAATCAAATGACCAATGAAATTGAAGAAAAATCATTGAACTTCATGAGAACAGGTAACTTAACTTGGCTTGCATTTATTGGAAGACACTTAAATTTTGTCACCTGTAGGTGCACCAAAGTTACAACAGGAAATACTATTGTTTTATAATTAAAACCAATTCGTTTTTTTGTTAAAATTTGAGTACATTTCTTTTATAGGATATCAACGGGAATTGACATATAAACATAAAGATGGTTCGTACAGTGCATTTGGAGAACGTGATGTTAATGGAAGCACATGGTATGGTTTTCTTCGTTTGAAAAGTGTTTCATTTCAAATTAGTATACAAGTTCAACAACTTTAACTTTGACAAGCTAATCATTAATCTTACTTGTATATCGAATTGCCTCCTAGCGGGCACAGCAACGTATTATCAACGTTTAAAAGATGTTTTCCAACAAAATTAAAGGACGTTGAATTTATGTTGAATTTGAAAGTTTGCATAACGTTTTTTTACGACGATGAAAATACTTCGTAGAACCATGTTGTTCAAACTAATTTCCAATCATTGTTGGAAGAACAATGTTGTTTAAACGCTGATTAAACGTTGTTTTAAAGTTTGTTGCGACTGCGACTGTTAAACGACATTGAAAAAATGTAGTTTATAACATTTTATGCAGCTAGAAAAACCTTTTCTTGATTCTATATTTGTCCTAATGATACTTTGACCAAAAGCAATAAGATTCCTTCAAATTATTCTTGATTATTATCAATCTTCTTAGTCGGGTCTTTTTAGCATATTCAATATGCTAGTATGAACAAAAAGGAAATTGTTTAGTTGGAAAGAAAATGAGTGGCAAAATAATGAAAAAGAAAAAAATTATTGCTATGAAATACAAAAGCTACTCGGAATAGTTAAGTGTACAGGTTGCTAATATTGAATAAGTGTATTATCAAATTACTTCTTAATACTTACTTATCTATCATGATATCGTCTCTATTATTAATTAAAGGTACTTATGCACGTAATTCTCAAAAAATAATATCCTATATAATTTTCTCAATAAAAAGTAGAAGTAGCAAGAAATCAATGTGCTTAATATCTCATTCTGAAGCTTAGAAATAAGCCTACACAACACTCTGATAATTGTGTTTAATACCCAGTATGTGTAGGCAACACTACCTACTTACGATTTTTTGGTCAATAAAAGTCATTTTCTTTGGAACTACACATAGAAATGGTGGAGGCGGGCAGGTTTCAATAGCGAAATGCTAAACTAATGGTACTTTGTCAGGTTTTACGAAAAAAAGACCCATTTTTGATATTAGCCCATAAGAAAGATAATAAATAAGATTTCTTCCAAGTTTCTAGCCATATCACCTACTAGTTCTTAAAAAGTTTGATAAATAGTCACAAAAATAGCATATCCGCCGTTAAAACTATCCCTTCAAGCAAACTAGCAGTGCAACTTCCAGCTGCTCTTTACAAAACATATATTTCCTTCATTAAAATGATTACACTCCTGAGTAAGCACCTTTAAAGGACAAAATGTTGTATAAATGAAGCTTTCTAAATGTAAAAAGAAACGTTTCGAAATTTTAGTCATGTATGTATCGATGTATTTAACAATAAATTATAAATCCAATTTGTCTAAGGAGTACGAGCAAGATTCAAACCTGCACTAGGTATTTTACGATAGATGAATAAAGGGAAGGTGAAATCTAATATTGAAAATAATGTTCCTTAACCTCACCTCGACCCTTCAGTAAACTAAACACGTTATCTACTTGCAGCCCTTGCCCTAAACGGAACCCTAACCCCAAATCCTTCGTAGAAAACAAAAATGAGATTTTTTCACAATACTTTTTTACGTATTATTACTGAAATTAGCATCAATCTTTTTTAACGTTTTGTTTTGAATTTAGTTCACGCTTAGTTGATTTTCGAATCATATATCATTAAATCATATCATTTTAAGAACGTAAAACAACAATAAGTCAATGTAAAGTTACTTTAATTACCGAGTGCTGATTTGAAGCTCGCTCTATATGAGGCTAAAATAATCATATAATTCTATAACATAACTTTAACTGTGTTTCTCTCAATTTAAAAGGTTAACTGCATTTGTATTGAAATCTTATGCACAAGCTCGTGAATGGATTGATATTGATGATAAAGAAATAAAAGAACCAATGAAATGGTTACTCTCACATCAAAATATATACGGTTGCTTCGATTCTATTGGTTATTTACATTCAAAATCCATGAAAGGGGGAGTCAAAAGCCCTATTACTTTAACAGCTTATGTATTAATCTCATTATTGGAAGCTGACTTAAAACATACTGACCCTAGAGCTGAAGAAGCTTCATTATGTGTAAGCAACTACATTAATGACGTTAAAGATTCATACTCATTAAATATTATTGCATACATGTTTGCCAAGATGAAAGACAATAGCAAATACGAGTTTGTTATGAAAAAATTAAACAACATGGCAATTAAAGAAGGTTAGCTTAAAGATAATGATTTCGTCTTTTTCAATTTTTATTTGTTCCTCTTTTGCTACTTCGTGTATGATGAACTAAGTAAATGAGGATCATAAATACAATCAAATATAGGAAACGAATGCTGTTTAAATCATCTATAATTCACCTAAACTGAAATATTTTTAAACAATATTTAATTTTTTTGCCTCTACAAAACGTTAAGTTGTTACAGTTACTTCTCTGAATTTATCAAGCAGTTGTCAAAATTATGTCAATTTGTATAATATTATTCATTATAGATACTCATAGTTTACACTTTTCAAATGTTGTTAACTCTCTATTATAAAAAGAGAAGATTTTGATTATAAAAATTATTTAAAATTCATTTTCCAATGTTCTTGTAGATGGTATGACACATTACGAAGAAAAGAAAGAAACTAAAGAAGAATCTGATTATTTCTACTATCAAGCGCGTTCCACGGATATCGAACAAACAGCTTATGCTTTACTTGCACTTGCTGAGAAACAAGGAGCTAAAGGAGTTTCAGAACAAGTACCAATTGTTAGATGGTTATCAAAACAAAGAAATGGTTTAGGTGGTTGGTCTTCAACTCAGGTTTGTTTACGAGGTTTTGCGAAACAGCAAACTAAAAATACAATTCTTTCTTTTACAAAAAGCAAGACCGACAAGTCTGTTGTTTAATATAGAAAGTTGAAAAACACAAATGCGGAGGCCCAACTTGACTTAGAATCGGAAATATTTATAATGTAATATCGGAAACTTTATAATATTCATTGTTAACAACTGATTGCTTAAAAATCTAAGTCACATAAAATATTGTATACATGTTTTTTTTTCTGGTTTAATGATAAATTGAAGAACCAGAAGTACAAGGATTAAAAACTATACAATCGACTTATTTTTTTCTCTTTAGGATACTGTCTTAGCAATGCAAGCACTTTCTGAATTTGCTGCTTTTACCTATGGTGACAAACTTGAAATGAGAGTTGATGTACAAGCAAAAAATAAAGATTTCAGACAAACTTTTGATGTTAACCGACGAAACAACTTAGTCTTACAAAGAGTAGAGGTTAATTGTACTAATATTTTTCGTTCCACTATATTAAGACTTTAAACAAAGAATTTTGTGAGAATTTAATAGAATTTCAAAACAATAGAATTGACGGAGATGAATTTATAGGACCATATACCATCACTAGGGCGACAAGATTATGCGAATTATTCAATTTTTGTTAATTTTTTACCCTTCTACTACATACAAAAAATGTAACAAAATGAATCGAGAAATCCTGAAAAAGGCGTTATATACAAAAAGACAGGCAGTCAAGCGGACTAGTATTTTATTTGAATTTCAACTTCAATAAATATATTTAATATATATTAGTATACACCAAAATCCATTTTATGATTTGGATGGTCACAATGAACATTTATTTCTACGATATTTTGATACTTTATAGGATGTTCCAGTAGCAAGTGTGATCAGTGTAACAGCCACTGGAAGTGGTTGTGCGGTTGTTCAGGTAAGATACATATATTGAATGGTATTGTCTAAAACTTAGTAAAACTCCTATAAGAGCACTTTGAAAATCGAGTTTCATGAGCAGTATTTTTTTTCCCAAAAAAAGTCATTTTCGTTTGAACTAAACATAGAAGATGGCTGATTGTTGGAAAATGAAAAACCTTTC
>JAYJMI010706391.1:0-10395 GCA_036873855.1 Sarsia tubulosa
CCAAATATCGCATTCATTTTCTCTGAAATTAAAGTTTGAAAATCCATAATGGCGGATCCTTACAGTAAATAGGTGTAATAACCGTATATAAGAAGTTTTTCTTTCGAATAAATTAGAAGATCGTAAAATACGGGTTGAAATAAAATAAGAGTTTAAATGATTTATAGAGTTTTCTTCTTTCCTCCAAACAGCGAAAAGTATAATATCTTAAAAAACGACTACAGCACATAATAATAGTAGTAAATACAAAAGACGGGTATGAGGAAGGCAATAAAATCTTGTTATTAAAAAGGAACTAGTATTAGTAGTAACGCAAATACATCTCTACGCACCGTAGTCAGTTTTCATAGAAAACCTGTTTCGCTTCATAGAAAACCTGTTTCGCTGTCTGCGGTTCAGGTAATAAACTATATAAAATTTCATTTTTATGTGAACAGGGACGGTAATGATAAATGGTGAAATAGACTTTGAGAAATCTCACCGCCACTCACCTTAAATCCCTTTGATTACCATCAAGCAATTATTGTTTAATTATTTAATTAATTATTGTTAATAATTTAATGAGTAGAGAATATTGAGCTCTCGTATTAATCATATCAAATTAAAACCTAATAAAAAACAAAGTCAAATCAGTAAAATCGAAGTAGATGAAATGTAAATACATTATGCTTAATAAAAAGGTACGTCAAATCTTCTTTTGATTCCTAAAAACCTATTTTAGAAGAATATACTTACGCCGTGTCTAACTGAATTTTTTTCAATATTTAATTAAAGGAACAACTTTTAAGAACGCATTTTGTGTTGTTAGTTTACCTTTAATTCAATATTGAAAATAATTATAGATTAGAAACGACATTAGATCATCTATACATAAGTAGATATAGAACAATAAAAAATTAATTTCAACTTTTTTGAAAACAAACTGTTTTTAACGTTTTTAGGTTATTTTGAGACACCGTGATATAAAGTTGATAGGAGCGGAGGCTAAACGTAAGAAGAATCTCCGTTCGTTTCGCGCAACATATCAGTACAATCCATCTCAAAAAGATTCTTGGGATATCTTAGAAAAACATCACAAAAGCATACATCGTATCTACCCCTCAGTGAGACCAACGATTCGAACGAAGAATTATGCTCAGCATGCAATGCAAGGACAGCGTCAACATCAATTGGTAGGATATTCATTAGAAAGGTTGAACGATACATGGTGTCAACGAAAGTTGTCGGTTCAACCTTCTGCAACTCATAGTATAGAGACACCACAACAATATTTCTCCTCGCAAATCAAATTCAGCAAAACAAGGGAGAGTAGCAGTGGAAAGTTCTTATCGAAATTTAGTTTTCGTAGCGGTAAATTTGTTAATGAACAAAGTAAAGAAGAAAAGAGTAAAGTTGTTCGAGTAGATAAAGCAAAACTTGATGAACAAAAATTAGACATACGTACATTAAAGAAAGCGATAGGTTTTTATAACAGACAAATAATTGGTCAATGGTCGACAAAAATTCGTAGTAATGAAGCGAGTGAACATCTAGAACACTGGGAGTGCAAAGGGAAGGTGAAAGCTGCAATGCAAGCATGCGTATTGTGTCGTGATGTTAAGAAACTAAAGCAGACTGAAGAATATTATTTTGTCGACAGATGTGAGCAAAAACAACAACGTACTGTATTATGTCAATGCTGTATGTCGCATAAACTGTTAAAGTATTTTAAATCTTCGAATAAAAAGTGTTTACTTGTAATATTAGAAAATCTCACTGATAAGAAAAGATATTTTACGTTGTAATAACTCATGCTTTGAGTATCTAATATGTTCCCGAATTATTACTCGATGACTTGATAAGAAGGAATAATTCTTACTCGATAACTCGATAAGAAGGAATAATTCTTACTCAATGACTTGATAAGAAGGAATAAACCTTTGGAGTGTATAATATAGTATTCACAATTTATTTGACAAACGCATAAAAAATACAACCTGACCAAATGTCACAAAACATAAAAACATATAACACGTTCTAACATACACGTTTACCCTACTCCCTTACGTAACTAAACTAGTTGATAACTTTAAAAATGTTTCTAAAATCGTTCTTTAGTCAGCAAAGACCATCGATAAGTAATCGAAAGAAACGATAAGATTGTTGATCAAAAAGTCTAATGCCTGTTGCTTATCGGAAAAAACACTACTCGTAAATAAGGTTTGTCTTCGAAGAAATTTTGGTTAAAACTTTTTCAGCGAGGCTAAAAATTGATAAAATATTAACGAGGGCGATGACATTCTTAATCATGCCCTACCAAGGTGTATAAAATGTACAATAAAAAATAAAAAAGCCGTAAAAAACAACACCAATAACTATTTTAAGGGGGTGATAGCATGAAATGAGTTTGTCAATCTGAAATATATTTTGTAATCACCTTTATTTATCACGTTTGTTTTTATCAAACTTATATAAAAATCTTAGCTGAGAATATTAGGTCAGTCTGAGAAGCAAACTCGCTTTATGTCATCACCCTGACAACTAAAATTATTCAAGTAAAAATCTCTTCTATAATAATTTATTTCAAATCTACTCGTCTAGTTTTTCTTGTCACCATGTCAACTTCTTCATTACGTAATATAAAAATAACGCTATTGTTAGGAGAATATTTTTTTTACGTCGATTCGAATAAATATCTTCTTGGATTTTGTATTATATTAAGATGCCAGAATTACAACCCCAACATTAACAACCCCATAAACAATTACGTGATCAAAATAATGGCGTCATCATCCTGGCATGTTTACCTAAAAACAACACGCTCAAATAATAGTCTACTCTATACATCATACAATATAACGGAGTTATAACAGCACAATGCAAACGACGGTCGTGTTTTTTGAACACTTCCTTTATAAAAATGGTTTCTCAAACTTCAGCAAGTGGTTAGCAGTAGAACTTAGAATAAGAATTTATTATACTAATAACTTGTAAATACTTGTGTGTCTCTAAGACGAGCTGAAAATATCCAAAGAATTTCATAGAAGTATCAAAAAACATTAGATCTACCTCTTCTTCGCCATACAAGTCCACAGCAATTTGGTAATGTGCTTTACGTAGTTTACCCAGCTTCGTTCGTTCCTTTTGTAAGCTATCTTCCAACTCAAGTACTTTCACCTGGAAAGTAAGCAGTTCAAAACAAACATCTTCAACTGCTAACGGCTCTTTTTAAAAATTGTAAATACCTAACAATTTATGCCTAAATGAAACTTCTATAGCACAAATCTAGAGAAATTTTAAATTATACATTTTGACTACGTTTAAGATTCAAAAAAACTTATAAGCTAATTCTTAAAAAAATGTGGTAACAAACAGACAGGCTGACGGACGGACGGACTAGCCTGGGTTTATTGGACTCTGTCAGAAAACGCGGGAGCTAAAATTAAGCCAAAGACAAAAATTAATAAAATCTATAACCCATGTTGATAAACTACGAGCTTGAATTAAAACTAGGCCAAAAATATATTGACTACTGTAAACACCGAATATATCTTAGCGTAGTTTAAACAAGTAATCAATATTAGCTGTGTAGCAGTGCATACCTGACTATCCATTTCAAGTCGTTTAGCCTGCGTCAAGCTCATCTTGCTATAATCCGGTACCGCGGCTAGAATATAAAAATTAAGCTAAAAAGAGTGACGATTATTGAAATAAGATTACCCAGCAATTTATGGAGTTAAATATAGATGTAATGCATAGCGAGTTAAATATAGATGTAATGCATAGCGTCCTTTGTGTTCATAAAATTGCTCATCTAGTATTTAAACTTGACTTTTCTATTACGTTAAAGTCAAACATAATATAGCAATATCTGATATCAGCTCTTTGAGTTGAGTTTGTAGGAAAAGTTAAGTTGACATGGCAACAAGGGAATAAATCACTGACCAGATTCTTCTGTCATTGAAGCGCCACTTTTGACAGCAGCAACAACACCCGCTGTAGCTTCACCAACTAAACATGAACAAAAAGTATATAGGTAAATATATTTTGAAGTAAAACAATTAATAACAATATAGTAGGTAAACAGTTGGTTGAGTAAAATCAAACAATTTAATTAAAAACTTCTTCATTGGTAACAGTAAAATACTTTTTAGGTAAATATATTAATTCTTAAACGTTATCATCTTAGCGTTTACGTACTTCTAAACGTTAAGGTGGAACTCATTCACCGAAATCTTCACACGAAACTTTCGATCGGATCATTATTTATATAACTTTTTTAATTGGTTAGAAATTCATGTGAAAAGTTTAGAATGATTGTCACTTCTTCACTCGAATTGATTTTTATCAAAAAATTACGACGTGTGCAATTCACGACCAATTAAAATAGAGTAAGAGTAACCTACCCAGGAGCATGCGAGTTGCTTAAATTTACATGGTTTTATCAAACTACTACACATGCTTCTTGGTACGTTACGTTACTTCGAAAAAGCTCAAGAAGTAGGCAGCCTTTGTATGAAAAACCTTACTCTCCTTTGCAGTTTCACCCAAACAAACTAAAAGTATACTTTATCAATAGTACTTTGTACGACACAACCATTATTTGTATTAATGTGAAACAAAAACATCCTTACCACGCTTGGAAGCAGTCATGAGGGGTGGCAGCTTCTTGCTGTTGTTCGATGCCTTCACACGTGATGCAGCTACCTAAATCACGTAAAATCCATATATGAATACTAATGCGTTCTTTACATTGAGCACTTTGTTGAGAGGCACTAGAATCACTTCTTTGATGAGAGTGCGATGGGAGTGGATTTCAAACACACGCTTATCCAATATAGTGACAAAATCTTAGGTGTGTAATATATAACTTAACTTAATATATAATCTAGAAAAGAGGTCTTCCCACTAGAAAGGTTTACGATTAAGGGTTTCTGCTTGAGAGTTTATGTAAAGATATGCAAATAAATGATGTTGTAATACAGCATAAATAAATTCTAGCCTACTAGTTGTGCAGTTGATGCAGCAATTTCATGTGAAGCAACAACAAGCTCTTCGAACTTTCCTTTTCTTTCAATCACCTTGTCAGCTGCATCCCTGAAATATATTACCATACATAATAAATATATCCATAACACACGATACCTAATCTATCTCACTTTAGCAGATATCTAGGTAGACTTTATGATGTTGACACATGCTCATCAACCCAGGAGAAGTCTAGTACAATCCTCCTAATGCCTTAACTCGATATTATACATATACAATATATATTCTATATAGATATCCAGTAATTTGAACCCACGGCCTTTGCATCGGTACTTTCGTGCTCTCCCGACTGAGCTAATTATCCGATATCAACTTAAGTAACTTATGTCACATTAACCGAATACCGCACGATTAACACAACCGGGATTCGAATCCCATTAATTCCAGATTTCTGCACGAAGGGGAAGGGGAGCCAGTGATATATCACATTATACATTATATATAAAATATAAAATGTTGTATAGAGCAATAATGAAATAAATGTCATCATTCATAAATCTTCTCGTTTTTACCTTTACTATTAAGATATAAAATGTTACGAGGGGTTTCAAACTCATCATGATTCAACTACAGATTTCAAATCTGACAAAGATTAAGATTTATTAAGGAACTGAGCCAAAAGTAAGTATTTCTTTTGCAACTATACTGTTTCTACAGAAAATGAAAGTTATCTTACACTAGGATAGTAGCACCCCAACCCACGGATTTAGCAGCAGATAGTAGGCCTTCGGTCCACTTGTGATGTCGTTTGTAAAAGTCTTTTACAGAAGCTGAACCCTGAACGTTAAAAACAATAACAACAAATTAGGGAATGTAAGTTTAATTTCTCTTCAATCGTTTAAAAATCCTTATTCACTCTATAAACTCACACGTTACAATCTACCGTGAGAGAAAATATAACAAAAGTAATTCTACCTTGCCATCAGACACTATTTCATCTTGAAGCTCTTTCGATTTCAATATCAGCTGACGTATAGCCTAAATATATAATAATAACTTCGTTTATTATTTAATACGAATATACTTTTGACTTATATATTTTATAACAAGGCACTTTAACTGACAACAGCACAGTGAGCTGGAGGTGGAACATTAGGCGATTTCAAATTTTCTTCGAAACCTGTTTTTTTTTTTTTGGAGAGCTAAAAGGCAAGCGTACACAATGCAGCCCAAAAAATCGAATTTCGAGAATTTTTGCACTGGTTTCTCGGCCAAAGAACTCCGACAAATTCTAAAAAGTCGTTATTATTCGCAAATTTCACGTAAATTGATAAATCGCTTCCTTTTTGAATTTAAAAACTGGCAGAAATAGTGTCATTGCACTTTTTGAGACAACTACTGTTTGTATCTTGTGAAAATCGTCTCATATCTCAGATTTGAAGAGAGTAACCCCCCAAAAAAGCAGTAAAAATGCAAAAAAATACAATTTTCCAGCCTTTTTTCCTCCTAAATTCAGACATATATCTTAAAAAATCAGAAAAATGGCAAGGTCTTCCATAGGAAGCAACACATTTTTATAAAGCCTTTCGAAATCCCCTTTTAGAAATGGCAAGCGTCATTTGGAAGACTTTGTCACTTTCGAGAAATCTTCGTCAATTTTAATCTTGCATCAGTTCAACCAAAATTAAGCACTTTTACAAAAAACTACTTTCAAAGCTTTTTTTTTTTTTTAAGGTACCCATAGCAACGTGCCCCCTGCTCAATAATAATTTACTTTGACAGCGTTTCTGCATTAGATCATATAGCTACAACAGGTTAAAAAATGTTTTTGAAGACATTTTGACACCAGAAATGGCCTTTTTTAAACATTTTGACGCCAAAAAATGACCAAATGTGTTAAAAAGTCATGTTTTCCCTGATTTTCCAATAACTAGGCTCATTGGCCTTGATTTTGATGGCTCATTTTAACTGTTTTAACTGCTTTCCACTTTGATACATAATACGCTTCTAACAGGCTATCAAACACGTCTGTAATCCTTTTTTTATTCAAGATATGACCAAATGCCGTTGAAAACACTGTTCTACTTGAAAACACTGTTCTAGCCCACTGTGAACAGGTAGCAAGAAATTTTATAGCAAGTTTTTCATATTTACTATCCTTTAACGTATTTTGCATTTGGTTCGAGTTGACGTATGCTCGAGTTAAGTTCTAGGGAAAGTTTATGGAAAATGCAAACAATTCGAGTTAATCAACGTTCGAGTTAGTCAATGTTCGAGTTATCGAGATTGTACAGTGCTTGTATTGAAAAAAATTAAATTGATGAAAACTTGTTTAGTTTCTTGAGTTAAAACAAAAGTAGCTGTTGAAATGATTGCAATGTTTGTCAACAAATCAAAAGCAAGCAACAAATAATTAACACACTAACCTTCATTAGTCCAGTACACGAATCCAGTATTCTAAATATAACAAACTCATGAAAATTAATATAACCTATTTATAAATGTGTATGATTACAATGATTAAAAAAAGAAACTTCGGACGAACAGACGAATAAACAGGAGAACAGAGCTGAATCTGTATTAGCTCTCACAAAGCCAGGTATCCAAAAATCCAACAAAAACTTTTTAAGGAAGCTTAACATTTTGCTAAGACTAATTAATGTTAGCGGAAAACTCACGCGATTGTTTATCGGAAAATCGGAAGTTAAGTTAAATATCATGTTGAATGAATCTTTACCTTTCATTGACTTCTAACTGCACACCACTATGGTGTTTACGTGACTTGTTCAACATTTCCTAAAAGTTTAATAAAAAGATAATGTCAGCGTATCAAAGCTTTGTCATAACAACCTGCGCTTTACAAATAATCATATCGACACAAACAGTGTATGAAAATATCTTCTATTAAAACGTTTTCTATTAAAACAATTCTATTAAAACGTCTTAAGCATAAAACTCCCTGCAATAGTAACATGCAGGTACTTCATAATTCATTTACCTCAATCCTAGCAGCAGCATCAGCAACAACCTAAAACATTAGAAATAACAATATTCGAAATTCTTTGACTAAGAGCGTATAAACAAACAACTCTTCTTTAGTTTTATTATTTACCAAGCTAAATGATTACACATCACTTAACACTGCTTTTTTATTGTGCATTACATTCTCTTTGAAGGTAATAAACAAATACTTTTTAGCATCTTCTAAAACCGTTTTCTTTAACCGTATATCAAAAAAAAATTGTTTAACCATGGCATTAACCAAACTTTTTCAGTAGTTTCATCACATATACTATAAAATAGTCATGCTTCATGATGCATTTAGGGAGATTTTGTGTTGCAATTTGGTGAAGGTTTCAGATAGAAGATCAAATATTAAGGTAAAAATCTTGACAAACCTTTTCTGTTGCATGCATTTCTTCGTCCACTATATTATCTACGTCTCCTGAATCATTTTGTTTCACAATCAAATCCTAATATGACAATAAATAAAGTTTGTGCTACCAACAGGTAGAATGAGATGAAAGGGTGAACGGTTACATGTAAACTTTGTGTCAGTATTCCCTAACCGTTAATTGTTAAAACTAGATAGTAGAAAATATATATTTTATAAGAAATTGTAAGCTATAAACTATATAAACAATGTTGTAAAGACTCGATAATTTACATTGATTTTTAAACAAAAGTTGCATCTTTATCTTAAGTTAGTTAGGAATTACTTTATATTTATACCTGTGTTACTTTGAGAATGTTAGCAATCTTCTCTTCTAGTTGCTCACTATCTTTGTGAACCAATGAAGGGTCTGTAAATTAACAATGCAATTGTTCAAAATATTGGCTAGACACATGGAGACATTTAAAAAGAGACGAAAAGAATTACTTCCTGAAGTAGTTCTTTGGTGAAACAAATCAGTTTTAAAGCTTAACAAAACATAGAACCTCCATTAATGCATTAATGCTATATATAAAGAACATCAAAGCATTGATAGAAGCGAAAGCAAGATGAAAGTGGTCAGATTGATGGGCTTTACCCACCCACACATGTCGGTGAACCCTAGCATGAACACTTATCACTTACCAAGAATCTGTGTTAATTAATTGCTGTTTGAATAAATCCAAAACATTCTTATTTTTAGCAAACTTTACTTAAATCAAATAGCACCGAATATGGTGGTGTAATATCTCAATCAGATTCGAATAGGAGGTATAAGAAAAGCTATCAATTATATTTGAATAGGTAGTTTAGTAACAGTTATCAATAAGATTCGAACAGTGGTATACCTTGTTTTGCTTTGAAGCCTTGAAGATATTTCAATGTTGCATCTCCCATATCTTTACAAGAATCAACCAAACCTATAACAAGCAAACAATGATTTAAACTCAATGCGGCAGAAAGAACATAGAATATAAATAGCCTTTTATAAATTCTATTAACTAGCTCAATTTACTGACCACCATAAAAAAGAAGAACTTTTTAACGCTTCCGTGCATATACGTTCTATCAATGAAACTTTTAAATTGCATTCACTTACCCTTGGAGTCTTGTGGGGAGGCCATATGTGAAGTAGCTTTTCCATGGATGAGTGAATCACTTATCAAATGGGTTGACGTATGAAGCTCGTTCACCAACCTAATGATACCTGAACAATAAAACTATTAGTTAGCAGACTTTTCATTTGTACCAATTATTAGTGCTTGAAATGTCTGTTGCATTGCATATAAAGAAACAACTTCACTGTGTACAACCTCGATAAATTATGAAACGTATAACTTCCATGAGTCATTGCATGATCATGATAATATAATTAAGAAGTGTTTCCATGTTTAAATTCAACAAGTGATAGATTGACAATGGAACCCAGCAACTTAAACTAGAATTTTTAAACAAATTTGTAATAGCACAAGATACCATGCAAAATATTTATTCGACCTAAGTTGCCCGCAGAATTTTCGGAATGATGACACAATAAAGGTATTGAGGGGATCTTGAGAATTTTGGACCAATTTTATTCTTTTTACCTCAATTTTGTAACAAGCTGTCACTCTTTTTCATGCCGGGAATACAATAAATTCCTACTGGTCACACATTGCATATAAAGAAAAGATCCTTGCATTATTATTGCATATCAAATATTCACTACCTTGATGTGTGCTATTATATTGTTCATATTGTGTTGTGGTCGATGTCACATGTTCAGTCAACCCATCTAAACGTGTTTTCAAGTACTCTAAAAGAAACAAGTTTGTAATTCTGTAATTAATTCTTGTAATTTGCTTTCGTGCAAAACGTTCAAACAATCCAATCTAAAATCACAAGGTACAAGACTAGTATTTGTGATTAAGAAAAAATATCAGACGTTCGAAATATCAGACGTTACTTGCAAGAAGGCATTGAGTATTCATGTACTAACCTGACTTTATCAAGTT
>JAYJMI010706723.1:0-13891 GCA_036873855.1 Sarsia tubulosa
TTATATAAATCCTTCATTGAATCACAGTTCAAGTATTGCCCCTTAATTTGGATGTTTCATAGTCGTTATTCCAATAAGAAAATTAATAAATTACACGAAAGAGCTTTGCGACTAGTGTATAATGACTATGTATCATCTTTTGACTTTTTACTTTGCAAAGATAAGTCTTTCACAATCCATCATCAGAACATTCAGAGACTTGCAATTGAAATATATAAAGATACTCATAATTCATCGACAGGAGTTTTTAAGGAGTTACTTATACCTATCACAAGGCCTATCAACAGGTCTGAAGCTGATTTTCAAATACCTTCTATAAATAGTGTTTTAATGGGTCAAAATTCATTGCGATATTTCGCTCCCTTAATTTGGAATACAATACCATTGGATATCAGAAACCTAAAGTCCCTAAAATTATTTGAGTCTAGAATTAAAGCTTGGATACCAGTTGATTGTCCTTGTAGGCTCTGTAAAAATTATCTAGATGGGGTAGGTTTTGTAAATATTACTGGATAAGGTTTTGCAGATATTTATAAGGTATAAGCGATCTCTTATCCACATTCTTTCATCCTATTTTAACGATTTATAATATTTATTGACGATATTATTAAGTCACTATTTTAACTTAGATTTTTTATACATAGCATAGTTTTATTTATACATAGTTTTTATACATAGTTTTATACATAGTTTTACACCCTAATTTATTTTATGAATTTTAATTTATTTTTATACATTCGGTCTAGATAGGCCAACTATATGTTGTGCCTTTTTTTTGCTACATTTTATTGATAATGTATGTATTTTAACCGAATTCAAATAAAGAAATAATAAAATAATAATAATTTATCTCTTGTTATACTAGCTATTAGGTCAAACCCTATAATTCAGAAACAATTTTTTGGACCCCCGCTTCGCCGAAGGGGTCCTATAAATTCAGCTCCGTTCTTCTGTCCGTTCATCCGCAACGCTCAGATTTCAGGATCCGCTCATTATTTTTTTCTGATTTTTTGCATGAAGTTAGAGGGTCATAAAAGAATAACAGTGACAGAGCCCGATTTTATTCGAAAATTCTTATTGTCCCGAAAATGGGGTCAAAAGGTCAATTTTGGCCCTAAATGATCATTTTTGAAAATATCTCAAAATCCGGTCATCTGTAAGTTTTATTGTAAGTATTTGTTTTTAGCTTTCAGTCAAGGTATCATTTTAAAAACCCTCCGCTTGATTTTCACATATCCAATGGAGTGTCTCAGTAATTATATAACGCGGATAAGGACCGCAATGTAAATCTGGTCTTTGGCTTGTTTTGCATTATCCCTGCTACCACCCTTCTCTCATTTGCAAGTTTCTAATTTTTGCTTCTAAGATTTTTAATGATTTTTATATGTATATATTGTATTTTATTATTTAAACACATTTTGAATTTTTTAATATTTTTTTTTTATTTTTTTTTTTGGTTTTAATATTTTTTGTTGATTTTAAATATTGTAATTTTAATGGTTTTATGGTAGCGAAAGAAACTTACTTACTTACTTATTTGCATGATATGGACAATAATAAGGAACAATGCGAAGGGATCCACAGCCCTCGAAATTAGCCTAGGCAATCAGCAATTGCCTTGGAAATTGCGGAGGCATACTATGCTACCCAAGGCAAATTGTTGCCAAGGCAGTTTTTTAAATTTTTATTTTAGAAAAAGTTAAGTGTTAGCTTTTACTTATTTGTCAGTTGAGGAACGAAAAATTTTTCTTTTGTTTTGTTTATCTTGCCAATATCATTTTTATTTACCCAATTGCTTATCACTTTTATGCACTCTCAGACACATTTAGCAAATTGCCAAGGCAAACACACTTCCCTGAGGCATTTTATTGCTGAGGAGTTTTCAAGCTAATTTCGTAGGCTGATCCATTGGTAATTTATCCTGTGTTTTGCATGAAGTTAAAGGGTCGTAGAAATACAAATTATATAAATAAAAAATAAAATACTGGAAGTCCACTATAATCTTGTTTCTTTTGCTTATATTCATGCATTTTCCAAGAAATTAATAATAATTTTTCCTACTGTTTTTGTTGTTGTTTTGTTTGCATGCTGGTAGGGATTTTTTTAATAATCTATTCTAAACATTTGGAAATCATTTTTGCAAGTTTATAGTTGCTATCCAAATATATTGCTAAAAATAATATCTGTTGTATTTTTATTTGTTTAGCTTATTGCAATCCTAAAAAACAAAGAATCGTTATAATACTTATTAAAAACTTTATGGTCAGCAATGAATGACATATTTGGACAATATGATATAACAATAGATGTTTTGCTATCTGACTGTGGAAATCTCTGCAATATAAACAGTTACTCAGTTGTACGGAATTTGTTGGACCGATTAGAAAGTGCACATGTGATAACTAATAACTTACTGGAACGTATTCCATTAAATGATCAACCAGCAATTGATAAATACACTACTCTCTTAGATTGTATTAGAGGTCTTATTGATATTGCTAATAGGCAGATTTATTACAGAGAAAGAACCACTACATCCATTGCACCTATAATACCACAATACAGGTAGTTAATTATAGGTATTTATGCTACTGACTAAAGCTGGCTAAATAAAGAAATAGCTGTTTATATAGTTTGAAGAAAAACTTGATTTAGCAGACTTCATCGGAAGGTTTTAGCCGCCTTTATTAAAAAGTCTTATTTTGATCCCTTGTAACATCTTTTTTCTTGGTATTTTCTTGTTTGTCAGTCATTTTTCCTCAATAATTGATCCCAAAATCAGGGTAAATGTTTTCTTTAAATTCTTTAAATTACAAATTTTTTTTTTTTAAATTCTTGAGAATTCTGTTCAAAATAAACATTTTGTCTTGTGGAATTAGAGTATAATATAAGAGATAAAATTTTTTACCATTATTGTACAGTATATTTCAGAAAAATTTAATTTATCCAACATATAAATCTTGTTTTCTTCTTCTCTACAGACTAAATGAGGTAATTCAATCAACTGCTTATTCTCCTGGAAGACCAAGGTTTCGCTTGAATTTAGATATAGTTGGTGATCTACTTAATACAGGATTCACATGGAATGTTATTGCAAATATGCTATTAATTTCAAGAACCACACTATGGCGACGATGTAGAGAGTCTGGTATTCCACTGCAAAGAGAAAGGTATTCAACAATAACTGACATAGAATTAGATAACAAAGTATCAGAGCTGGTACATATGAATCCAAATTCTGGAAGAATTATTATTGATGGTCATTTAAAAAGTGCAGGCATTTTAGTACAAAGAAGGCGTCTTCGGCAATCATTAATGAGGTGTAATCCTGTAAGTACATCTTTACGTCGACTTAATTTGATACGTAGACGAGAATACAGTGTACCAGGACCAAATTCATTGTGGCATATTGATGGTCATCATTCGCTGATAAGATGGAGATTAGTAATCCATGGATGTATTGATGGTTATTCAAGACTTATTTTATATTTGCATTTAGCAGATAACAATAGAGCTGAGACTGTATTAAATGCTTTTACTTCTGCTACAAATACATATGGAGTGCCTTCTCGTGTTCGTGCTGATAGAGGAGGCGAAAATGTTGGAGTTGCACGATTCATGATCTATAAAAGAGGGCTTAATCGTGGTAGTCTAATAGCTGGAAAAAGCGTTCACAATCAGCGAATTGAAAGACTTTGGAAAGATGTTTTTACTCATGTAGCGCATATATATTATTCAATTTTTTATTATTTAGAAGAGCATTTCTTGCTTAATGTTGAAGAAGAAAGAGATATAGTTGCTCTTCATTACATTTTTAAGCCAAGAATTCAGCGATCTTTATCTGAGTGGACTGATGCTTGGAATAGGCACAGTTTGAGAACAGAGAGGAATTGGAGTCCATTAATGATATGGTCTAATGGTATGTTATCTGTTGATCATAGTAATGAAGTAGCGGTTTCTGAGTTCAATAACACAAACTTTGAAGAAAACTATGGTGTTGACTATGTTAGTCCTTTTATATTAAATGAAGAACATGAAAGTGTTGAAGTTCCGTTGATAAATAATGTTATTAGTCCTGCTCAAGTTGAACGTCTCTCTGAGATAAACTGCTTAGGACAGACAAGTAATTATGGCATTGAGTTGTATTTACTAGCTAAGCAAATTCTATATGGAAACTAAAGTTTATTTAATCGATATAGATATATTTTAAAGGATAACTTCCATTCAGTCTATTTGAAATTTTGTAGAATGATAGAGATCAGATGATCTAGATATTTTAAGATAAAACATAGGGTGAAAAGGTATATTTTGGTCAAAAAAGTAACAAAATAAATCGTTACTTTTTGGGGGGATTTTGTATAAGAGATATTACCATCGTATTACTAAGAGATCATAAGAGATTTTGCATTTCTTATTATAAAAGGTACCTATTCCAAATAACACGTACCAAGTACTTGAGTGAGTTTTTACCTTTAAGTTCAGTAGTAATAATAGTCATTTTTCTTAAAAGATAAGAGATCCCTAATATCGCTAACAAATAGTCAATGTAGGCACTTAAATATTTCAATGGCATGTATATTAAATGTATAGTAAATAAATCTTCATTTAGTAATGGCTCTCAATGAGGAATTATAATCACTGTAAACCAGTCTCCCTCTCGTGTAGTTTATTGATTCTAATATTGTATTGCGACTATGAAAAAAACAGATCAAAGGACAATATTTAAACTGAGAATCAATAAAAAAATTGTATATAAGAAATAATAAAGATAAGAAAGAGATAAGAAATTCTGGATTCTAGAGAAAACTCTTAACTTTTGATTTGCTTTTAAACAAATATAGGAAACATGTTCATCAATTTCCAATTCGTTGTTAATTTGTAACACCTAAAAGCTTTACTTTGCTACTTTCCCAAGTTGCATCCTCCCCTACTTTCATAAAAAATATGTATATGCTTATGCCCAGTAACCAGCAGTTTATCAGTATCAGTACTTAATTGTTTTCAAACCATTCTATAGCCAAGGTAGAATGATTTTTTAGTTTTTCACAAAAGTAGTTATTTAATCTGCAAAATTACTCTCATTAGTTTTCTTTAAATGTGTAATAAGTCTAAGGTATAAATTGGCATTTTATGGCATTTTAGAAAATTCTTGTTTTGGTGTAACTAAGATCAAATTTAATTACAAATTACATGTGTCTCATACCATTTATCTATTTTTGTAATTTTTTGCATGAAGTTTAAAGCTCATAAATAAAGTAAAGTAAAGATCCTGATTTTTTTTCAAAAAAATGTTTTAGTGGAATACAGGCTCAAAAGTTAGATTTTGACCAAAATTTATCTGTTTTCATTATTATTATTTTTTGATTTTTGATATATTGGATTAGTCCATGAGATCAGCCAAAATTTTGTCTCACATTAGGAGAAAAGCCAAAGTAGCATTTTTCTGATTCCTTAGACATGGCTATTAGCAATTTTCAATTGGTAGCTAATCCCCATTTTGGGCCCTTTTTGGGGATAAGGGTAAGTTAAGGGTACTTTTTTTAAAAAAAATGTTTCAAATCTCAAAACAAACACTATAGTTGAATCCGGCTTGAGAAGGAGATAAAGAAAAAGGTATTGAAATTATTTTTTAGATTTCTAAATCTGGAGATATTTGAGTTTAAAGGGAAAATTGTTTTGCTAATTTTTAGATGACGTCAGCAAGTTTTCAGCATATTTGCAACGGATATATCTTTCTAAGCACTTTTGGAAAACGCTGTTATTTGTAGAGATTGAATGTACCATTCTACAGATATAGGGATTTTAAAGTACTCAAGAATGGTAAAAAAAGGCTGACTCAGCAAAAAATTGCATTTTTCCGCATTTTAAAATCCCTATATCTGCTGAATGGTACATTCAATCTCTACAAATAACGGTATTTTTCAAAAGTGTTTCGAAAAATCTATCCAATGCACCTAGTTAAGATGATTGAAAATATGCTGAAAACTTGCTGGCGTCATCTAAAAATTAGCAAAAAGTGTCAAATTTTACCTTTAAACTCAAATATCTCCGGATTTAGAAATCTAAAAAATAATTTCAATACCTTTTTCTTCATCTCCTTCTCGAGGCGGATTCAATTATAGTGTTTGTTTTGAGATTTAAAACATTTTTTTAAAAAAAGTACCTTTAACTTACCCTTATCCCCAAAAAGGGCCCAAAATGGGGATTAGCTACCAATTGAAAATTGCTAATAGCCATTTTGTGTTAATACTTTGTCCAAGGAATCAGAAAAATGCAACTTCGACTTTTCTCCTCATGTGAGACAAAATTCCATTTTTTCGAGGCTGATCTCATGGACTATATATAATAATTATGTTATGGATGATTATTTTTGGACCCCCGGCTTCGCCAAAGGGGTCCTATAAATTCACCTCTGTTCGTTCGTTTGTTCGTAACACGTTTTTCTCGGAATCCCTTCGTTATTTTTTTCTGATTTTTTGCATAAAGTTACAGGGTCATAAATGAACAAAAGTGACGAAGCCTGATTTTTTTTGAAAATTCTTGTTGTCCTGGAAACGGGGTCAAAAGGTCAATTTTGCCCGGAAAATAGACTTTTTTCAAAATATCTCAAAATCCTTTCGTTACTTTTTTTTTAAATTTTGTACAAAGTTAGAGCTAAATGAAGGCTTCAATCTGATATAAGTGTCATAATTCCGAAAATTCGTTTTTGCAGGTAACTGCGGTCAAAAGTTCAAATTTTTGTGCGAAATTGATATTTTTCATGATATCTCATGCTACAAAGTACCAATTCATTTGAAAATTTGTACAATGATAGATATTATTAAAATATAGTATTTGATCCTGCATTTTGTTCATAATGCTGTTCTGCTGCATGATTAGGTCAAAAAAACAAATTTTCTGATCTAAATTAATTATAAAGATTTTATTTTGTAATGTTCAGTGTTATTTTATTTTATTTGATTATCAAAATAATGTTCTTGACATTTATGGCAACCTTGCTCATTTGCTGCATGATATAATTGTTATCTTCGGGGGTCCACTGGTAATTTATCCCTTGTTTATATTTTTTAGTTAATAAGTTTCAAAAATGAATAGTAGTTCATCCATTAAAGATATCTTGTATTTATACATTGGACCAAAACATTTTTATCCAGGTAATACAAATACAAAGTTATTTTCGAATTTTTAAGTTTATTAACCTCACAACTGTTTAAGATATATATTCATAACATACTGATTGTGAGTTTCCTTGCCTTAATTATTCTATCAAAGTGTGCTGCAGAAATAAGAATGGCCTGTCAATTAGTTTTACATCTATTCCTCTGACATATCTTGAAATGTTCTAAATTGAAGTGTTGTCGAACAACTCAAATCTGCTAAAGTTGTAATCTACTAAAATATGAATAAAACAATCGTTTGTTTTAAACCATTTACTAGTCTCACATAGTAGACACCCAATGTAATCTACTAAAATATGAATTAAATGTAACAAAAATAACAAAAATTATACAATAATATAACAATAGATTTATTTCTATTGTGTAAAGGTTTTTCACAGGATCTATAGTACGGAATTTGTGATATATCACTGCCCATTGAAATAATATTTTTTGACTGGCCGTCATCATGACCTAAGGGTAGAGCCTCCCTGTCGATTAAGTTCAAAGCACGTTTTTTCTCTCGAAATAAGTAGCAGGCCTCCCAAACGTCATATATTTCATACTTTTCATATAATATATGAAAAGTATGAAATATATGACGTGTGGGAGGGCTGCTACTTATGAAAATATTATTTTCATGAAAATTAAAAAAAGTCATTATTGTCAAGTATTTGTTTATTTGTGATGTTTTCGAACTATTTTTCTGTATTTTAAAAAAATAGTTTCAATCAAAAATTGTTCATCTACTAAAGTTCACTGTTTGAATGACATTTTTAAATATTGTATATTTGTTACTATATAATATATAACATATTATAGGTTGCTTTTTTTTTTAATTGTTTGATTAAATTTTTATCGATTTGTTTACTTTAGGACAGGAAAAGTTTACAGAAAAAGAATGTTTTACAAAGCAGACTATTGCCAATAAAAGGTAAGGAGTTGTTTAAAGTGTACTATATTTATAGAAAATAAAATGGAGAACCATATCAGTAAATAAATTATTTTTTATAATATTTAAATAAATATTACAAAAATCGTTTGTTTTAAACCATTTACTAGTCTCACATAGTAGGTTATGACACCCAATTCTTAATTTACTAATAATACTTCTTTTTTTATGGAAGTTTTACATTGGTAGCTTCTGTTTTATTTATACTTGCATTTAGTGCTAAGAAATTTTGCTTATATCTAGCATTTTATTCTAAAAATTTAAAGATTTTATTTTGCGTGGACATTAATTGATTCCTTGTTGGACCCCCGGCTTTGGTCCTATAAATTCAGCTCCGTTCGTTTCGTTCGTCCGTCCTTTCGTCCTTCCGTAACACGTTTTTCTCAGAAACCGCTCATCAGTTTTTTCTGATTTTTTGCATGAAGTTATATGGTCATAAATGAACAAAAGTGACGATTCCCGTTTTTTTTTGAAAATTCTTGTTGTCCTGGAAACGAGGTCGAAAGGTCAATTTTGGCCCGAATTGAATTTTTTCAAAATATCTCAAGATCCGATGATTACTTTTTTTTGATATTTTGCACAAAGTTAGAGGCAAATAAAGGCTTCAATCTGACATAAGTGTCATTATTCCGAAAATTCTTGTTTTCCCGCAATTTGAGGTCAAAAAGTCAATTTTTGTGCGGAATTGATATTTTGTGTGATATCTCATGCTACAGAGTTCCAATTTACTTTGAAATTTTGTACAATGATAGAAATTAGTAAAGCATAGTATTTGATCCTATATTTTCTTTATAATTCTGCTCATTTGCTGCATGGTGAGTTCAAAATGTAAGTTTTTCGATACAAATGCTGCTATAAAGATGTACTTTTTGCGTTTTCTACAATGAAAAAGCTGATGATTTGCTATAGATATGCATCTGCATTGTCTTTTACAATACTGCTCATTTTCTGCATGATATTACCAAGCACTATATCGTATTTTGTAAGAAGTTTCAAAAATTTGCATTAGTTTGTGTAGCTGTATTCTTCATCTAAATCCAATAATTAACTTCAATTCTCATTTAAAAAATAATCGGGGGTCCACTAGTAATTGATTCCTTGTTTATTTTAGTTTGAAATCTAGCGTATCAAAAATAAAGCGATTTATTGAGCAAAGACAGGAGACCATCGTTAATGATGTCAATAAACATATCGGTTGCGGCTACGTGAGTTTCCATAACACCAAAGAAAAAGTTACTTATATTGTAAACTGCCCATATTATCATTGCGAACATAAATCTAGCAAGATAGACTCCCATCTTCAAAGCAAATATCATCGCTGGTCAAAAAATGATGCACTGTATTATAAGTCGAGACAAGTGCGACTATTTAATTATTACACGCACATATTTTCAGGAGATTTATGCATGCCGCTTCCTTGTACTAGATGCCCGAAGTAAGTTGCATTCCCTGTTATTTGTTGCTCTAAGGATACTCAAATATTGACAGTCAATATTATTTACAACTTCTTGGAAGGTGAAATAAGATCAATTTTCTCAATCTTCTGTTAACAATGGTTTTGACATTAGTAAAAATTGAATGTTAACTTGTTTTTTAGGTATTATGACAGGTTAAGCATTCATCTTGCAAAACATGGTCTAGAAAAGCCAGCTATTGTGATTGAAAGCGCAAATGCCAGAAGAAAATACATAAGGCATACTTCAAAAATTATGAAATTGTTAGAAAATCGTTAGCTTTGTATCACATTTTATAATAAAAAATACAATAAAAAACTTAACTTTTTTATTTCATCTCGTGTTAAACTAAAATGTAGATAAGATTTAGCAGGTTGCTCATAAAATTGATCCGGATGTATCTGAATAACCGACTATAAGAGGTAAAATGAATTGACACTATTTCTATGATTCTGATAATTCTCGTTTACTCAAAATCGGGTAAATGGGGTAAATTTGGGCCTAAAACATACATTTTAAGCTGTATCTCAATATCTGTTCATTTAATTTTTCTAATTCTTTTTATGAAGTCAGTACATAGTAAGAGGTAAACAACGACACTAACTAAATTTCTGAAAATTTTCCCAAAAGGAGGTAATTATTTTGTTTTGTATCTGTATAAATTACGTTTATTGCATTATTTTTTTTTTATTGCATGGAATTAGATATTAAGGTTCGTGCTTAAAATATAAATTTTTATCTGTATATGCTTCACCTCTACTGCTCCGTTAGCTTTTTCAAGTTATTACCGACAGAGCCCAGAAGTCAATCTTGTTACTTACGGATTTACTTACATATCTATTTAACAAATTTTAACAAGTACGGAAGTTACAAAATAATTTTGTGAAACGAACTAATAGCACAGTTGTCCAACCTTCGCTGACCGAAATGCTTTTTTAAGTAAAGGTTAATTCAAAGTAACATGCTATTGGCGTTATAAGGACAGAAATTTTTTAAAACTTTCTTCTTATGACGGAATTTAGTCAGCAACGCATCTTTTAAATGATCGAACTTGTGCACTTAAACTTTTTCGCATACTATTAAATAATGTGAATCTATTGAGTTTAACTTGGTGGTTTACGAAAATAGTACAGAAAAAAAACTCAACCGGGAAAAAAACCTAATATCTCGGCGGGAGTTACTATAAACTCGACAGTATGCACAAAACAGTAATATTTTACTACTGCTATATTATACTCTGGTGTCATATATTTAAGTTTAAAGACTGGGCACTAGGCTCCTGTTCCGCGTTGTTGCGGCTTTTGCACTTGATTCCTAAGGTCCTAAGTCTTACTCGGCGTTAGTCCGAGCAACTTGTGGAATTGAAAAAGCGTAAAAATAAGAAATAGTCTACGTTTTTTATGACCTTCATTAATTCTTTTGAACTCCACTCAGTATAGCATTCCGTCCCCCATTTTTTGTTTATTCTTGTTTGCTAAAAATTACTAACCCTATATTCACTGTTTTCGAGGGCAATACCGTAAAATATTGACTGACTTTAAAGTATTGTCCCGAGCTTGCGAGCCCAATACGTCAACGGAGGACAATATTTAATGTATTGTTTGAGATATTGTTTGATTATTCCACCAAGCGTCTGTCCTTCCAGGTCTTCTCCACAATGGACGCGGCTTTCTTTCAAAGTTCATCCTTCTCTGCCATTTTATCAAATTTTTAATATCGGTCATATTTGCTTTTTATCTTTTTTATTTTTGTTATCTTTTTTTTTTTGTTTACAAATTTTACTTGTTTTTCGAATGTTTATTTTCGAATATCTTTCGCATTTATATTTAAATTTTTCATATAAACCATAGTCATACAAATTGTATGACTATGTATAAACCCGGGCTGAAAACCGTCCCTACTAGTAGGGCTAGCCCTCCCCATATAAACAGGGCCTAAGAAACGAAGTAATGAAGAAACTTCAATGACATGACTTCCTTTTTGAAAGATTTGTTGTTATTTTTTGCAATAGAATGAATTCCTTAACTACATTTTTACTTATCTGTTCGTTTTAGAGAAACTCCTTTTATAAGTTCATAATTTTTTTTACTTGGTTTACTTTTTTATTGCTTTGCTTACAATATAATCTACCATTTTTAAAGATTTTTAAGATATTTAAAAGATAGGGCAATACCATAGAATATTGCCCTTTGCCAATGGTTTTCGAACGCAAAAATGGCGTTCTAAACCAATCAAATCACGGGAATTAGCGGCTAGTAGCGGTTTCCGATATTTGATGACATTTACAATTGCTGGCACAGTGCTGATTACATTTGCACTTTTTCGGCTTACCTTTTATACCCGTACATTCACGTTATAAACGAGTTAAAGTCCGTTGATTCGAGTATAAATCTATTCGAAGCTAGTTAAATATCCCAGAAAACTGAAAATACGTAGCCAACTGACCATGAACCAAATAAGGAAACCAGATTTATTAGATACACCTTTACCTAACTAGAAAAATACTTAATTCTTCTATACAATGATTTGCACACGGGTCTGCATTCTGCTCTCCCAGTATAAAGAGCTAAGTAGAAAGGTTATCATTACATTAGGTTATCAAACATATTATCATTAAAGAATGTTTTTAAATTTAAATAAAGAAAATAAACATCAATTCTAATCTTTCACATAATTCAGTCAGAAACTCAGATTATTCACTGAAATCTGTTATTCTCAGTTTCTGATAGCTAAAAAGTAACAGGTTTTGCCCGTTTATTACAGTTATTTGGGGCAGGAAACAGTTTTTGTCGTTTAAAAACAGTTTTATGCGGCTAGTAGCAGTTTTATTTAAATTAAATGTCCCAGGAAACTGAAAATGCTTTGGTAAAATTGCAAAAATAAATGCAAATCCAGTAGAAAATTAGTAGTCAATTTAAAAGTTTCGTGCTTTACTATTTAGACGTACCATCGTTATATTAGAAGTAGTCACAGTAAGATATTGCTTACTAGAAATTTTAAACCTAGGCCCATATAGTAACACCCAGTCAACCATCATGAGTTGCATCTCAAAAAATTTAAAATCTAATGTAACATCAACTCTCTGAAATCTGTTAATCTCAGTTTCCAATAGCAAGGTATGTTTAAGACCGCCAGGAACAGGTTTTGCCCGCTAATTACAGTTTTTTTCGGCAGGAAACAGTTTTTGTCGTTTAGAAACAGTTTTATGCGGCTAGTAGCGGTTTTCTTTATTCATCCTCGTAGTAGTACTTCTACTCCTGGCTTATCTTCAGATCAAAGCAGGTATAATATAAGAAAAACCTACGCAACTCCTCTCAACATCGGGAATTGTTGCCTTTCTAGGGCAACGCCTTAGACCACTCGGCCATCAGAGCACATAGAAACTTATCCGCTCCGCTCGGGAACACTTATTTAGAGTTTTGACGTTGAATGGTACCGGTCATGTATCACCAAACCCAATGGTTGCTGGCTGCGAGAAACCTCACCTACACAAGCTACGCTTGGAGATCCACATCGAAATTTTGAATTTATTCAACTTGAACTATCTTTTAAACTTTATAGATGATGATATGGAAATTAAATATGGACCAAATATAGAAAGTGAATAGACCTTTCAAGGCTAATGGACGCCATTGCACACGGAATGGTCATGTGGTCATTGAATTTTCTAAAAATTTTACCTTATAAAGTCAAAACATTACATACACAATGATAAAGATTTGCTACTAATTTGACCGCAGATGAAATTTAGCAATTATCATTAATCACTTCTTTCACCAAAGTGTTAACAGTTCAGGAAAATAAAGTTTTAGCTGAACGTTTAAACAACCTTTTTGAATTTTAAGTCTCCTAACAGTTAGCACTTTGGTAAAAAGAAGTGATTAATGATAATTGCTAAATTTCATCTGCGGTCAAATTAGTAGCAAATCTTTATCATTGTGTATGTAATGTTTTGACTTTATAAGGTAAAAATTTTAGAAAATTCATGTAAAACACATAAAACAGAGTTCAAAGTCAAAGTTGACCATTCCGTGTGCAATGGCGTCCATTAGCCTTGAAAGGTCTATTGGCAAAATAGAATCTATGAACTTGTTCGTCAAAATTAATAGTGACTCAGGAACTTGTGGGCATAACTAAAACTGAAGAAGCCTTTAGTAGTTACAACAGGGTCTGTTACAAAATTCAAAATCATGTTGGATAGACATTTTGATAAATGAACAAGCGATAGAATTTGTTTCAAATATATCTGGTAACAATAAACTCTATGAATAATTGAAGAAACATACAAGGTTTTAGGAAAAATAAAAAATTTCTTTTAAACTAACTGC
>JAYJMI010706834.1:0-26799 GCA_036873855.1 Sarsia tubulosa
TGTAATTTAGAATTTTTCATTGTTCTTCTTAATTATAATTTACAAAGTATGCTCAAATATGCCTAAATATAGGTTTTGCGGATCGCATAATTTTTGAGTAAGAATGAATTTTTTGATGGGGTTTTCTGTTCATATCCTAAAATGAGCTGGTCTTTCATACAAACGAATAAACAAATTCGCGGTAATGAATCTTTAAAAGGTATAAATATTTTAGATGAATTGCAAATGACTATTGGCGAGGATCAAACGAGTGCTGATAGTTCTTTTAATATGATGAAAACAAAATTAGAGATTACAGAAACTGAAGAGTGGGAGCATGATCCTGCCACTGACAGTTGGACAAGGAAATTCAAACTAAAAACAAAAGAACTAATCCAATTTGTGAGTAGTTTGGCTTTATATTTGGGTTCAAATGTTAAAAATCAAAAAATGGTTGCTTAAATATTATTATGTCAACTAATATTTTTCTTAATGTTCTATCTTTCCACATTTATTATAAACTAATGACTTCATAAGAAAAGCATAGTGCCATCTTATATTTTTTGTAAGACAGATGAAAGATTCATCCTTAAACTTACAACTTCAAGCTAAATCGTTTGGGTGAATCCTAATTTGAGAATTAGTAAGTTAAAAGGGTAAAAATAAGTAAATAAAGTTGGTAAATTTCATCTTCTGTTATTGAGTGGTTATTTAGTAGTTCCGAATTTTATAAAAAGCACAATTCCTTCTTGATTTCTATATTTAGCTTTAAATATAATTTTTTCGTAAACTACACTTTTTGAAAATTGCTCAAAGCCTCACAGAAATACTAAGGAAGCGGCAATGTTTCGTTTCTTAACGTTTTAGCAGAGGTTAGGTGTTTGGCAAAGTTCAAATTTATCAAGTTAATTGGATCTAATTATTGTTAAAAAAATAGATATTGACATTTTATACAATAAATTCATGGTTGTTAACTTGTAATTAGACAAAGATTGAAGAACTAGAAGGTATTCTTAGTATTGTCACCGAATAACTCTCAATATGTTTATTTAGTCATAAAGTTAAAATCACCTAAAGCTTTTTTATACATCTTACTTGGGTATAGCTTGGATTTACTAAGAACATACAACCAGCTCTACTGGATGCAGAGCTAGCGCCTAACATACTACCTAGCAGCGGTCAGGGTTTGAACATGGTGCATAGCGTTGCAAGTCCGCGGACAAATCCATTACACTACGTTTACGGTTTTGTGTGTGGTAGTATTTTATCCAGATGGTGATGCATAGGTAATATGTTAGGCGCAGGCTCTGCATCCAATAGAAATAAATCCTATCGATATCCGTATCAAAACCATAAGTTCAGTCGACTGGTGGCCGAAGTTCTGGGTTACTTAGTAGCTTTCCACAAATCTTACTCAAGTTTTGTCTACTTTCATTATCATATTAAAAGTATTATTATAATAACGATTCTTAGAATTATGAATTGATTTCGCCTCGTGTTTTCAATTATTACCATTAATAAGTTTTTTTTTCTAGTCGGAGCTATTTGCAATAACTAGTGGGCAATCAATTGATGGAATATATACGCGAGGGAAACAAAATTTAACATTTTACAGCGACTCGGTTATTGGTATATGCACAGTTAAAAAAAGAAATAATGACAAAGAAAATTTCTATTGTACTTTGAAAGTTGTTCTGACATACATGAATGGAGAACTACAAAACTTCTGGATAGATTCAAAACAAGCAGATTCTAAATTCATCGAAGTAGACAGATTTTTAAGAATTCTTGGATTACAACATTCTGATTCTATGTTTAATTACTATGGTGTTACAAGAGCAGCCGATTATGATTTGTTTTACTTCCAAGATTTAAGCGAAGTGAAAGGATTGTTATCTGGGAAAGACACGTGGATGTTTGCTGTATACGGAAGACATTTCCGTGATCGTGCATACATTTGTAGCAGCCGTAGTGAAGAGATGACCTGTGGTTATGTAAGAAAACTTGATAAAGGTATCTAAAGTTTTGTACATAAATTTGTTTACGATATTCAAATTAAAAAGATTGCTTCATGAAATATTAGGCAGTTTTCCCCCATTGTGAATTGTTGTTGTAAGAATTATTATTCCTACTAGTTAGTTTTCCTAAAAAGATTTTTAGTGCCGTTACATTGTTTTTCATCTAGGCACAACTGCAATTGATCTTTCACTTATACATCTACTAGATATGAATCATAAGAGTACTCCAGTCAGAGTTACCTGGAAAAGGAAAATATTTTCGCAGGAAGAAATTTTTGCGGAAAATAGTTTCACGGAAATAATTTGCGAACAATAATTTTTGCAATTTATTACAGAAATTGCTAAAGTAATTTCCGTGAAGTCCTTTTGGAGTCCCCCCGATCGGGAAAACAAATTCTGCGAAAATATCTTCCCGCGAAAAATTCTTCCCTTAGTAACTAATATATCTAATATTTGTATTTCTAGAATGCACTGATAGCATAGATGATTGTGGTTACCAGAGGAGTATTGAATGTAGAAATGCTGGTAGTCCAAACTATGTTGGGAGATGCGGTTTATATTGCAGAACATGTCAAGGTAAGAAACTATACACATATCACTTTGCGAATGATATGATCAAAATAAAATCCTAGTAAAAGGATTGACACATTTTACTTTTACTAATAATTGTATAGAACCACTGTGTAGTACGGTGTGTCTAAGAAAAAAGCGAACCCAAACTTTAAAGTTTTATAACTTTTAGTTGATGTAATTGTTTCGGAAAAAGATTTCATCATTAGAAAGAAAATTATATTGACTTTCCAAAAATGCATTATTTGTTGTTGTTTTAAAACTAGTTTTTAATTTATGAGGAATTTTGTTGCCTAATTAGGTCGTTAAATTTATAAACTTACTTTTAAAAGCTTTTGTTTCATCGCATGCTTTCTTTCTTATAATTAAATGCCTTAAAAAAGCTGTTTTTAATGACTTTTATTGTTTGATATTTAAGTATTTGATAATTTCTTTTGTTATTTAAAAGTTTTAGTTGACTTTTTTAACTTCCTCTGTACAATACGTGTACAATGAATTACGGTTCAGGTAATGAATCTGATACTTAAGTTTCATTAAAGAAATTAAGCAGAAAGTGATTAACTTATGAATAGAACACAATTACGAGCGCTATTCTCTAAATAAGGATAAAAGTTGAAGAAAAACATCAAAATTTCTATTCCTTGTGCTGAGGTGCTTCGGTTCCTGATTTAAATATATCTTGTGTATCTTCAGACAATACTGACTAAGCTGCTAGCAATCAAGATAAGAATAACAAGATTAAAAAGGTCCTCCTTTTCTTTTGCAAGCATATACTTCATTTATAGCTCATGTAGAAACCCTTGACATTTAGAAAACTGTAAAAAACAAAGTTTAGATAAACTGAAGTTTAATGACTGATACAATTTGGAAACAGTGGCAGAAATTTTCGTTACAAATATGTCGTTAAATACATTAAAATATGCAACCATTGCAAACAAGTAAAATTATGAAATAATTTTATTGAAATATATATTTTATTCTGGCGAAGCTTTTCGTACATATGTACATCATCAGGCAATAAAACAATATGAGAAAAAAAGAAGAAAAAACAACAAAAAAACAATGTTGTCAGTAAAACTTTCAAGAAGTAGTTTGTATGAATTGTACGTTTTTTTGGACAGTAAGGGATTTATATTTTTATACATGTTCTTCCTGAAATAGCCAATGTGGTATCTACGTCTCCTCATCTATGTGTTTGTTCTCGATTGATCGCATGATTGAATTGATAAACGCAGGTGGTTAACCAGTATGGTTAATGGTTATTTGCAAAGGAACATGTATATGTGGTGAAAAATACATAGGGTTACAGTAAGATGGACGGAACATGATAAAGTACATGGAAAATCCGAAACAGCAAGACATGTTTTAAAAAAAGTAGGCCATACGTGCATTCTCATGGAAGGTGCTTTGTAACGACTTTGTGAGACTTTTACATAATGAAATACAAACCAACAATAAAGAACCAATTAGATAGTTTAAGATTGGTGTAGCTTGAATTAAATAATTTAAACTTTAATTCCCTAAAAAGTTTTAATAGCAGATCCCGAATAGATTTTTAAGCAAGGAACGCCTTTTTTACATGTTTGAAATTCTCCATTTTAAACTTTTACTTGATGTATATAAAACACGAATTTACTATGTCAGATCGGCGCTCTTGTTGCTAGCTAATTCAGTTAAAATTAGGCAACTACCTAGAGTAATAAAAAATTAGCGAATTTCAAAGACTTTTCTTTCAGAATATCGACGAGTGTTTTATTACTCTAGGCAGTTGCTCGAAATTTTAATTGAGTTCCTTAACAACAAGAATATAATATTTATTTTAATAAAATGGTTTCATAATTTTACTCGTTAAAAAATTTTATTGTTTAATCCTGAATACACCGTTTTACAGTCTCAGTGCCGTTCCTTGATTTACACACTGTTCCTAAGAAACATTATCAAAAGCTTATAAATGTTTGTAAATTTTATTACCTTTTAATGATTTCTAGGAATGCTTGAAAAAATAATTTAAAGTGCTCGACGAAAACAATTAATAACTATTAACAACTTTTGTTCTTGATGTATTTTGAGGTACGGAACTGAGACTATAAAACGGTGTATTTGGGGTGAACTGGTAGTTACAGTAATTAGATTTAAAAAAAATAATTTCACATATAATAAGTAAGTACTTTAAAAGAGGCTTCCTCAAGGTGTAGTCATTCTTATAAAACCTATATTAAAATTGAATTGATGTATTGGAAATAGCATTCATTGTTCCTTTTGTTTTACAGCAGTCTTTGAAGTGGTATGTTTTTCAGGTTCAGTAGGGATTGATTATATTTTCTTTCCTTTTTAGTCACATCGATTCATTTTCGATTGATTATGAGAGAATTTTGTTTTTGCCTCTTAAAGTTTTACAATGTTATAACTATCAGGTATAGAGTGTAAAACTTGCTTTACATAACACTAACATAGATTTTATTCTAAATAAAGGCCTCTTGATTGACAAATTGCTACCTTTATCCATAGTTTTGATATGCTTTTAAAGTGAACATAAAAATGTTTGAGACATGTATAACACATACTAGTAATCATTGTAATTCGTAAGATTTACAAACATCATTTCTGCCTTGTCACTCTTGCCTCAACCATTTGTCTTGAGGTTAAAAAATATAGGGGCTTTTTAAAAAGTTTATAATCCTTCGAGATCAACAGAACAAACTACATTGTCTTGATTTAAAAGAACAAACCGCAATGTAATTAAAAAAATGTAAATTGATCTCAAAAATATAGTCCGTTCTGTTTTTTGCAAGAAAAATATTTTCGCTTGCCGTAAAAAACACAAATCCGATTTACTAATTGAAAAAATCGAAATGTTTTATTTGAATCCCGAAGTCAATCAGAATCATTTTCAAATAAGGCGTCTCCCAGGGCTTTAATTTCTGACATCATAAGGTAAAAAGAGGAAAGAAGTCCTGGGATCGAAGTTGCATTTATTCGACTCCTAAAAACTGTTACTCTTATGAAAACAAATTTGTTAGATTTGACTTAGACTAATATTTAGTCTATGTTTTTTAATTCTTTTCTTTTTTTATGTTCCGTAAATTTCCGCAAAACCTTTCTTCTAAAACCAAAGACTATAATTAGTCTAGATTTGACTATGTTTAACTTTTAATAGTATTTTAGTAGTAGTATTTCAGATTCGATTGCATGTGTTTGAGCGACCGAGTGGTCTAAGGTGTTTTCACGGAGGAATATCGTAGTAATAATATAAACTTTTAGTTTTCTTTCAATGTGGAATTGTTGGTAAATATACGTAATGATTTCTTTTTGCTTCTTCATATTGGTTACAATGTAAAAATAAATTTTTAAAACTTATATTTTAGCGTTTTTAATTTTTTTTCGGTTAATAACTTTTTAAGCAAAAATTAATAATAAGGATTTATGCAGCTAAATTCTAGACTAATTATAGTCGTTGTTTTTAGAAGATATTTTTTGCGGAAATTCACGGAAAAAATAGCGACTAAGAAAAACCGGGCTTTCGCGATTTGTTGCTCTATAGGGAAATAGCACTCACCGCTGTAGATTTAGACGGGGGGAAACTAAACTGTAAAACGTTTTTTCTAAAAACATTTCAAAATATAATACAAAGAATGAATGAATAGGTAAAAAGACATGCCAAAGAACTCTTTCTGTTTATTAAAAATGAGTCCACAACGACACTTTGATAATCGGCTTTCATGAGCAATGTGTGTCAGCAACGCAGTTGCTTTTGGCCAAAAAATCCATTTTCTCTAAAACTACAGATAGAAAAAGCCTAAAACGAGTTTCAAGACGCATGTTCAATAGATACCTTGTAGTTGTTTGTGGAGATGTATTTGTTTTATTGAAAAAAGCATGCTATTATGTTTTGTTAAAATTCGTGTGCAGTGTTCACTTCAAATAAGACTGACGAATCATTTTGAAATGGAAACTTTCCTGACTGTCAAAATTGAATGACAAAGTTGAAAAGGATTTTGAGAAATATCTATGCCATGTCTTATCAATCTGTTGTTTTTGTAGGGTTTATCCAGAGGTTTTATTCATTGTTTTTATAGGGTTTATCAAGAGGCTTTCTTCTTTGTTTTATAGGGTTTATCAAGAGGTTTTCTTTTTTGTTTTGGAGGGCTTATCAAGAGGATATCTTCATTGTTTTATAGGGTTTATCAAGAGGTTTTATTCATTATTTCATAGGGTTTATCAAGAGGTTTTCTTCTTTGTTTTATAGGGTTTATCAAGAGGCTATCTTCATTTCTTTATAGGGTTTATCAAGATGTTTTTTTCATATTTTGTAGGGTTTATAAAGAGGTTTTCTTCTTTGTTTTATAGGGTTCATCAAGAGATTTTCTTCATTGAGAGATCCCAAGTATATATTAGACCATATACCACTGTTCCCAACAAAAGGTGACATTTATTTCCAGTCAAGTATCAATACAACAGCACCAATAAGCGTCAATATCGGAAGTATCCGTGATATTTATAAAGCTGTTGTTGTAGAAAGGCAAGAAAATGGTGTGCTTAGACCAAATACTATATATGACAAAATAGAAGGAGGTACTGACTTCGCTATGCTGAGGGTAGCATTGAATGAGCAACAACTAACGGATTTAGGAATTGATAATCAGAAATATAAACGAATCATTTCTAAAGCAAAATTACAACACGATTCTGTTACTCTGACAACTTTTCCATCTATTAACATTACTGCCGCTACTATTATAAAGATTATGCCAAGTCAGATATTAAAAGACTTTTTTTCGTCGGAGTTTAAAGGATCGGAGTCATTTACATTTGAAAAGATTGTGCTACATCCAAATTGGAGGATTTGTATTCATGTAAAACATGCTAGTCCGCATGTCATTGTTGAAAAAAAATTTCTGATAAAAAACACGACACTAGAATACTGCGATGAGAATAATGGCAACCTTTGGTTTAATAGTTATTATAACAAAGAAAATATATTTAATACTGCAACGGTACTTGAACTCAATGCGGAAAAGGATGGGCAGAATTATGTACAAGAGTTTTCTGGAAAGATTAAAATGTTTGATATTAATTATATACAAAACTCTACTGGTTGTAATATGACAAGTTATTATTATCAGGAAACGTTTGCCAATTTGTTACAGTTTCCTTTAAATGGTACACATTTTACTTACAATAACCACCGAAGCTATATAAGGTATGCAAAGTTTTTGAAAACTCTAATTTGTTTGATTGTGTAAAGCAAATACGATTGGTCATCTTCTATTATGTGTTCTGCAAAAACCAGGCATATGTGGAATCATTACAAAGTATTTTTTTAAAAGTAAATGATTTTGTCTTGGTATTATTGGTACTAACTGATTTTAGACAAAAACAGGTCCCTACTGACACATTCTGATATGAAAGGAGAAGACTTTTGTAATATTTATCAGGTAGCAAGAATTATGTTTTACAAAATTAAAATAATTGTTTTACTTTTTACCTACGCAATCACAGGTGGTAATATAAAACAGCTTTATTTACATTAAACCACTCAGGTTTTCAATTAAAAGTCCTCAAAAATTATCTCACTTCAAATGTATCTTTAATTCTACGTTATCAATTAGATTCCATGGCCATGCTATAATTAATAACATTACATTTGATATGCAAGTTGTTTACGACTTTGGAAGAAAGAAACCAGCTACTGCAATGGCTTTAGATAAAGCACAGTATGTCAACGGTGAAAAAACGAAATCACTTGTCCTCATTGAATTGCTTCGGTATCTATTTGGAACCTGGAAACTAAATGTACAGTCATTGATTTCATTTGATAGATTTTGTAAGTAACTTATATTTACCTTATTTACAATAAAAATATTTCAAAATGGTGCAGTAACTTGGAACAATTGTGACTACATTGCGCAATAATAATTCAACTATAAAAGCAACATGGACTCCTTGTGCAATATGTCCTATCTATGACCAGAATGATTATTCAAGCACCCTTTGACGTCAACCAGAACTCTTGTCATGATCGCCTATACTGGTGTTGATAGTGATGAAGAGATAGAGAGGTATCACCAACTACCGACTCTCATGGATTGTAGAACCAGCACTGATACTGATAACTACCTAGCAGACGTAACGTTATTATTTCGTCAAGAGACTTGTACTGCAGTGTACCGTCTTTGAACCCTGGCCACGCTGCTGTATTGCGTAGAATCGTTTTTCTTACTCCTTATAGTTTAATTCTAATATACTTTTAGCTCCGTCTCTTACTCTTAAATATGTAAAATTCGGCATTTGTTATTGCCAGTTCAACTTTCTCAGTTAGTTTAAAAACAAGCTAAATTTATGGCTAAGTTCATTTTTTAAACATGAACTCACAATAACAAATATAATCATTCAAACAAATTAATTTTAACTTGAGGCGGTGGTTACTTGAAACTTGGAAACAAGATTAAAACTTCCCTTGTTTTTATTTACAATATTTTCAAAGTAAAGAATGCTTATGAAGAACAATTAATCATATTGTTCTCTTTTATTCTTTTCCAGGTATTTGTATTCAAAAGTATGATTTTTATGAATCCACTGAATTACAAAGAGATTCTCATCTAAAATGCAATAATATTTATACTGAAGTAGAATACCGTAAGTAGAATGTTTTTTTAATTAACTTTTTTTTCTTTTAGAGGGCTTTTACCTCATTTATTCCGTATTTCTTGCCTACTACTAGGCATCAAAACTTAATGTCCATACTTTATTTGGCAAAAAAAAACTATAGTTTTGGTGATTTTTTGGTGCTACCTAGAATCAACGACAAGCAAAAACTACAAACTTCTTGTTAGAATGATAGTTTAAAACTTTTGTCCACTTTTTTGTTAATACTAAAAGTCATAAAATTTGGAGCAATTTTCTCTAGCTGTTCAAAAGGTATTAAAAACGGTACAGTAGGTAAATTTACCTATCAAACCCTGATGGTTAATGTTGCTTTTTAATTAAAAAGTCACTGTCAGAGGTAAAAAATTGCGTCTGATTTTGCAGATATTTACGCAGATTAAAATTAAAGTACGAGTTTTAGATAACTAATTTTATGAACACAAAACATGCAATGCATTACCTCTGAAATTGGCTCTTTAAGTGAGCTTTAAAATCCTTCAACAAAACATTATCTTAATAACTGTATGATATACCATAGTCTTCCTTCCATATTCATGTTAAATTACATGGTCAGGAAGCTCTTTGCTTAATTCTATTCAAATCAATTTTATGTTAAAATGTTAAAAAGTGAGTGTGATTATGTGATCAAAGAGTGAGCAAAAATTATTTTTATTTTCTAGATAAGTTGCGTTGCTTTAATATAATTGCTTTATAATTATTGAATCTAAAGAATTTATGAAAAGAATTTAATGTTTGATAAAGGACTATTAATGTTAAATTAAGGTTGCTATATTAAAAGGTTTTTAGGTATTTGGTGGAACTACTTGGTTTTAAGTAAAACCAAGTACCTTTCTATAATCAGCGAGACCCTCTAAAAGTTTATAAGAGATAGTTGAAATATTTTTATTTTTTTGCCGTCATTTCAAAGAGTTCGTTGTTATGATGATGTATTTCTTATTTTCCTTTTCCAAAATTAGCAATCTAGGAAGAAATTTTAAGTCTAAACTTGACCCTTTTAGGATTTTATTTTAGTTCAGATGTAGAAGTGCTACATAATTAATAAACAACTAAATTACCATACACAATAAACCATTAAACGTTATAAATAAATATTGTAATTTGTTTTAAGTGTTACGTTACACTGTCACTGAGAGACTTTAATCAAGCTTTTTGTTTAAAGGGATTGTGTCGCAAAACAAATCTCTGGCCATATTTTTGATTCGTCGAAAAAATAAATGTATTGTTTATTTTTATAACGCTACACGCGGTCTATTTATTTGATAGTTTCGATAGTTTCAATAGCGTCTATAAAACGTGTATACGTAAGAAAATTAAGCAGTCTGATTGGTTATTAGCTAGACGACACAATCACTTTAAAATAATTTGTTTTGCTCACTTTTGACACGATTATGTGATACGATTAAACCGTAACAATAACATATAACCTTGTATAACAAAGGGCTTCCAGACCATGTGATATATAGACTATAGATATACTAATAAATTTATGATAATAAATCAAGGTAAAGGCCAATTAGGACACAAATAAGGTTCAAATCTCAACATTCTAACACATCTTGACATTTTATAATTAAGAGTTATCAGTTTATTCATGTATTTTTTTCAAAAAATATTCAACTGTTTATGAATACTAAAAACTAACAAAATTATTTCAAAACAATATTCAAAACAATGGGAAAGATCAAAAAGAGATCCAATTACCAAAATTACATCGATTTCTAACAGAAGCGTATCGAGGGGATTACCCCTAGTCAAGATGACTACCTTGAAATCTTATAAATTCTTGGATAAAGAAAGCACTTCCTAGCGCATTTCCAAGTACACATTTAACCATAGAATTCTGACTTTTCCTAAAAATATCTTAGATCCACTCCTAAATATGTTATTTAAATTATTTTTGTTTTTCAATTAGAATATCGCCATGAAGGGGAAGAACTAAAAAAGGCCGAAATATTTGTTCGTGGGAGTCATTTTTATCGTGACTGCAAGATATCTGATTGGAATACAAATGAAATATGTGAATTTTTAAGTAGAACTTGGAAAAATACGGAAAGGTTTAGAGAAAAATCTACTTATTATGGTTACATCACTCCAATGGCATTCAAAATGAATGTAACATTGGATACAACAATAAATTTATCCGATAACATTAAAGTAGCAGGTTTGATATTTTTATTTTTTCGTATTTTTAAAAAGTCTAAATTTCCGACAAGAATATTAAAAAGTTAGCAACAACATTATTTACCGAAATCTTCGATAATTTTTAATATAGTTAATTATGCTTTACGCTTCAAGACTTTTCTTTCGGTCCTTTAACAGTTTTATTACTGTATACTGCTATTATTTAAGAGCAAGTAATAATCCAATCTCGTTTAATGGCTCAAATAAACCTCTTGTAACTAGGATGCTGTAGCACCCGCCAATTCTGATAAGTTATCTAATGTAGCTACAAAGTTTTACAACAGGCATATTGAGGAATTCGCTGATCTTGTTCACAGTTTTGATATCCATGTTTCTCTATTATTGTAAGAACAAATGAGTCAAATTTCAGTAAAAGGGCTCCAGTCCTAGGGGATTAACGACCCTTCTTATAACTCCAGTTTTTAGTTTTCTGTAACTTTGTGTATATTTTCAATATTCTTGTTTCAGATTTACCAAAAGCTAGAATTTTAGTAAAGGGGCTACGGTCTTAAGGGATTAACGACCCTTCTTATAATTTGGGTTCATTTCAGGTTAACATGTTCTATGTTGCTACAGTCATAAGGAGAGCAGCAAAACCTGTTTCCTTGTCCTAAAAACGTAAAACAATAAAATAAAATAAATCTAATATATTTACCTATTGTTTGGATATGTCGCTATTTTTTCTCTTTCTTTTTCTTTTTTTAATTATTACCTCAATTCATGATACTATCATGATTATTATCAATTCATGATACGTTTCTAGTAATTTCACTGCAATTGAGTTTCTACTGAAGACAGTTCAGCAGGCTTAAAATATGATCAACTATATTTATAAAGAAATGAATTACTGTAAAGTAACGGTCGAATATATGCTTAAGTATACTGTAAAATTGATATGGCTCCTAGCAAAGAAATTGCAGTTATTACTATTTAATTTGGTGTTTAGTGGTAAATTTAAATTGTTTGTTTATGTGTGTGTTGTTTTTGATAAGGTTTTGTAATTATTAAGTTTTTCACATTGTGTATGTCTGGTTTAGAAATCTTATTTATTCTCTTCTCTGTCATATGTCAACATTTTAGAATATATGTATTTTAATAGGTATGGATGGAACGCCAGTCAGCCATGTACTTGAAGCTAATTTGTTTCAAAAACTAGTGAATGATATTAGTAGAATAATTGCAAATATGTTTGATAATATATCTTTCGAATTTCCCGATCAATCAAAACGAGCATTAAAAGATGGAAAATCTGAAGATACTGCTATAACACTTCTAACAGACAAAGATCCAGATTATAAAAGTGTTTTCAATAAAGCTCATGGATGTTTAGTTATTAACGACCAAACAGATAAACGATGTCTTGCAGGTGCTTTGATTGATTTAAATTATGTCAGCAATGCTTTTCTAGTATTGAATTTTATAACAAACAGATGGAAAAAAAATGTAATTTAATGCTATCGTTTTCAAAAATATCTAGATTTGTCTGTCATTAGCTGTTGGTAGATAGATCCTTCAAAAAATTAATATATAGTTTAGATTTGGCCAAAAAACTGCATTCACAAATCAAGTGACTTGATCGGGTTAAAACGTGTTCTCAAAAATTGTTATAGCTAAATAACAATTTCAAATTCGGCGCTCAATTAGCATTTGCTTTTTGTTTGACATCCAGCAACAAACCTTTTCTTTCGCGCTTTTTATCATTATAAATTCTTTATAATTTTCAGTTGAATTACGGTTTCTTGGAAACAGCATATTCTTAGAAGTACCAGAAATTCAAGACCCAACACCTTCAGATGGTTTTCTTAATATACCAGATGTAAATGAATATTTAATCAGAGCTCGACCATATGAGATTAATAAAACAGCAGCTGTTGAATATATAGGTATGAATTTCTATTAAACAGAAAGCACTAATAGTAATATACATATAGAGCGACCTTCAAATCCGCGCTCGCTAATTAAAATAACTTTACATTGTCTTATTGTTATTTTACGTTCTTAAAATGATATGATTTGTTTATAGATGACTCAAAATCAATCAAGCATGAACAATTTTTTTAGAGCAGTCCCTGACCTAAATCCTAACCCCAAATGCCGAGTGTAGATAAAGTAAATAGTTTACTGAGGGGTCAGGGTGATGGTAAGGAACATTAAATCAAGCTTCCCAATATTCATCTTCCGTATAATAGCAAATGAAGATGTGAAGTTCGCTCGAATTATATGATATTGCTGTTATCAACATGGGCTTTGAAATGATGCATTGTGGGATTATCTGGGGTAACTTTTTTAAAGGTATTATACTCTTGAGATGTCCCAGACAATCCCACAATGCAACATTTTAAAGCAAATGTGAATAACAGCAATATCGGGTATTAATAATTCGTTTGGTGCATATTAATTATATACAGCAAATATTTTATGATTACTTTTGTTTTTAGTATTCAACTCTGATCTTAAAATTGGTTCAATTGAAGGCAAAGAGATCGATATGAAAGGTGAAGTGGATTTAACAGAACAACATATGTATGCTGACAAAACAAAGAACCGATTCTTTATTTGCAAACATATTAATGAAACGATTAACTTGCAAGACATTTTTAATGCTTTTGGCTTAGATGTTAATACTGAAAATGTTCCTTTACTAAAGGGAATACTGTTGAAACGAAACTGCTTTACATATACAAATGGTTAGTTTGTAACTTCTTATGTTGTGTGATGAAAGCTTAACACAGTTGGAACAATTTAATTTAAGAAGTTAAATTTTGGAAAAGTTGATATTAAAAAGACACTATGGAAAATTTTAAACTTTATTTCATAAAAATTTGCTAAGCTTAATCATATTTTTCATAAGTTTTACTTAGAATTAACGAACAGGGAAATACCTTGTTTTGATGTACAATAGTTAACAAACACTATTAGCAATGACCATGTTTACAGTCAATGACCATGTTTACAGTTAGAGTGATATATATATATTCATATATCTCAAAAACTGTTTTTGTTGTTGAAGATAAACTATAAATGATCATAAAAAGTGTAACATATCTTTTTTACACTGATGGTATTTATTCTATTCTTTGCATTATTTAGATGAAATTTGGAATGTCAAAACAGAGGGTGTTATTGCTCAGAGAGGTTTATGGCTTCATGGAGAAACAGTTTTAAGCTCAATAGATACAGATGGAACTACTAGAGACTTTACTGTTGATGTTAATATTAAACTTGACGGAGAGAAGACAATGAAACTTGAGTTGCCACCAATTCGCCTTCACGAAATACCATGTATATTTATTTTTTAAAGCTCTTGTAATTAGAGCTCGGATTTGTATTTTTTTCATTATTTTATTTACGGACCATTCCAAAAAACCTTACACCGTAGTTTTTGAATTTTTCAATTAATAAAAAACCTTTAAAAGAGCCGTGGTATTAACACGGTACGAACTTGGGAATCGTTGAATTATATGACAAAGTCCAAACCTTGTATACTAACAGCCTCCATTAGCAAATAAATTAATTTTCAAACAAAGACACTATAAATCTAAAATTAAGTATTAAAGTTAATTATAGAAAAAAGAAACTAAACAAGGATAGTAAACTTAAGTTTTAAAAATAAGATTTGATATAAATTAACGTACGGTTACTTTTCAAAAGTTTGAATTATTCAAATAATTCAGCTAATTCTTATATTACAATTTATAGCTGCAGTAGATGCAACTGATAGCGCAACAGGAGATGATGCAACTGCATCTAAAATGATGAAAAATAATGGTATGTATTTACAACCTCGTTCCCAGAATAAATACAGAGCAATCTTATCTTAGCGAAAATTTACTCTGGGAACAAGGTTGATTTGTTTAACTTATTGTTTTTCATATCATTTTTTCGGGAGATTCATCATAATTTTTCAAAAATGATGAAGTGAATATATTCAGTTCTGTTCCTAATCAAGTCCTAAAAATTAATCTAAAAATTCCTTATTTCAGATAAAGACTTCAAGCTATCCATTATGGCAACAAATGTATCGCAGGATGTTGGGCCAACACTTAAAATAGGTTTTCAAGGAAGATGTATTGGGAAAGCGAAATTAAGAGCCTACATTAAAACAATAGGCTTTGAAGGGTTTGTCAATTTTACACTCCCTGCCGGCCTAGCAACTATGAACTTTGATCGAACTGCTTATGAAACTGACATTATCAACAAAAGAATGGCGACTCCAAACAACCCGGAAGAAGAAGCTGTAGAAAAAGATATATTTTTTAGCGAAGGATACAACCTACATGGTGTACTGAGTAAAGATAATAATTTTGGTGCTTCGAACTTTCAGGTAAAAGTTATTAGAGTTCATGTTTCATTTTTAACTACACAAAAAATAAAGAAAAATGCCAATCTCTCTATTAAAGGTTATAGTGCTACTTTTTTCGTTATTTCATGTAGTAATCATAGTAATCATTAGTTCCAGCCCCTTGAAGTTATACACTATTCTGTTGTGGAAGACTAACCACTGTATATATAATGTTTCTCCTAACCAATTAACTTTGCTTGTATTTTAAAAGTAAATGAAATATCGAAATTTTTAGTTAGATATTTGGAAACTATTCAAATTTTGCTTACACTGTAATAACAACAGTTCAAGTTACGTATTAAAAAATGTAGTAAAAACTGTTAAGAAAGATCCGTAAAATCTTATACTACATTATTATTTTAAAGTGAATATACGGATATAAAAGGTAAGCAGATAATGTGCAAATGCAATCGGCAAAAGCGTCATTACTCAAATCATATTTTGTGTTGTTTTTGAAAAAAAATTATGAACCATATGTCAAAGGACACACGCAAAATCAGCATTTTCGCAATTAAAAATGAAAAAAATTGAATCAGCTATAATTTTTTTATTATTAACTTAAACATTTTCACATTATCTCATTATTATCTCATTATGTATTGAAAAAAGTAAAAAATAATTCGGAATTTTTCGATTTTTTTATTGTTTTTGTAATTTGTGACGTCATAGAAAAAAATATGATTAGATTTTTTTTTAATTGTTCTTTTAAATTTTTCCTTGACTCTTTTTGTACCAACTGGCATAAAAATTAATAAAATTAGTTAATTTTTGATTGAGTAATAAAGATTTTAAAAAACCATATGTTTTCCTTGAAAAAAACATGGTTTGACCAATTTTTTTTTTTTTTGAAAATGTTCATATTGGTTTGTACTATAAATATACAAAATTTCAGGATTGTACCTGTTATAGTTACAGAGATCTAAAAAGTCAAATTTTTGTTTTAATCTATATTAAATTGTAATATCTATCATAATTTGGCCAATACAACTTTTTGTAAGGAGAATTTAAATTCTGATCAACTTATACATCACGGAAAATCAGGTTTATACTATATTTTTTAAGAGAGATATGACTTTCCAAAAAAAATTGGGAACTTTATTCCCCCTCCCCCTATGGCAGCAAATAGGGTTAATGCAATAGAATTGTAAAGATAGTATTCTGTTTATAATTTCAACTCGAGTAATTTGATTTTTAGTTCCGTTACAATGCCGAGACAAAACTCGATGATATAAAAAACAACTATGTGAAAATCGTAGAAGAGAGGCAGACTTTTATGCTCGCTAAAATTGAAAATGCAACAAAGTTGATGACCAATATTACAAAAAAAGTCCCACATAATGAGGAAGTAAACTGTAGCGACCTTGATAAATCTTACAGAAATCTTGTTCAAAGTAAAAGGAATCACCAGGAGATACAAAATAACATTAACAAAAGATGCGTTTATGAATGCAAAATGAGTAAGTAATTTTTAAGTATTTTAAGTTATTTATTTTATTCCTGAATTTCATGAATCAACTTTTAAGCCTGGTTCGCATACATGTACATAAATACTAAATGCATTAAGAGATGCATTAAGAGATGTATGTGAACTTTGCTATATACATGAAAAATTTAGCTGCATAAACACTTTTAAAAAATTGGTATTTACTATGTTTTACAAATATTCTTAATTCCTGCCTGAAGCAAACGTTTTTATTTACTTTTAATATTTAGTGTTCACACCTGGCTTTAAATGGAATAAAAAATGTCATCTATCCACACGAATGTCAAATGTCACTTGCTTAAGCTTCAAAAGAAATGCATTATTGACAGCTAATATGAAATGCATTGCTAATTGTGAGGTGAATCGAATAAAAGCTTTTGAACGCTCAAAGATCTCTCGAAGAACAGTTCAGGTATTTATATTTAAATGTTTTTTATGAACACCCACAGACATGTGTTTCGCTCTATTAGAGACTCTTCAGTGTGGCTATAGTTCCCATGAAACTGTAATACTCTGACTAGGATTCGATCTCGGAACCCTAGGGTTTCAAGCAGACTCTACTAGCCATTACACCAACGACTCACAAGGTGGTGAGTTGGTGAGTACTAGTTTTTTTACGTATTAAACTGAATTTAGTAGTTTATTTTTTATTCGCAGAGTATAACCTTTGATTATAAGTCAAAAATTTTAAAGTACATCGTTTTGTATGAGGGTGAGCAGATTCGTCATTCCTTCTTCATTAAAGGCACGTAATCTCAAAGTACCGCTGGGAGCTTATTTTAAACTTCAGAAGGAGATATTTAGTATATTTTTTCCTTGTTACTTCTATATTCATAAAAGAATAAATAGGATATAATAATTAATGCATAATTACCTTTCTAAAAACATTTGTAACTAAATTGGGACCGTGTACTGTGATTTATTTGTCAGAGTTCCCTATGCAATATGACTATATCAAATCAAACTGCATCACTGTATTAGAAAGATATTATTTAAGCGGGATTGATTGGCTTACAGAATCTTTTATTATATTTAGATAGACTTTTGAAAAAGCTGGCCACATTCTTGCTTTTTATATTAAATTAACTATTTGTTATACAAGACAAATATATTTTAGGAAAATGCAAATCAATTTGAAGAAGATTCACAACGAATGAGAGTTTTCTGTGACTTACAAGAAATTATTCATAATTCTCAAAAAGCATTACAACTTACAATAAATAGTAAAATGAAACCAAGATATGAATTTATAACACAGAACATCAAATTGAAGCCAATTGAAGTACTATCCTTATGTACTCCTTATACTGACTTCTCAATCTACACGTAAGTTAATATTACTTATTTATTTATCTACACGTAAGTTAATATTACTTATTTACTTGTTGATTTGTTTATATCAATGCAAGGTAGGTGATTTTGGCCAAAACTGAAACTTTTATAAATGAAATATTGTTTGTATTTTATATTTTCTAAACAAAAGGATTCGAGATAGTCCTGCCATCTGACATTTTGCCTTACTTATGTTTTTTTTATTGATTCTTTAAAAGTCATCATTAGGTATTTTTTAACTTAAATTTCAAAAACAAATATGATATTTTAAACCCTTGTCAAGAAATAAGCCTAGCTTAAAAATTTCAAACAATCAAAATCAAAACAAAAGTTACTAATTGCAATTTTAAAAGGACATTTTTTGTAGGTCATTTTTCCCTTCCTAAATACATTTTTTTTATTTCCTATGACGTTTTTTGTCAAAAAAATATTAAAAATTTGTATATAAGCTTATATTTGAACGAGAAATCCGAATATTTAAATTATGTTTTATACAATAAGCTAATGATAAAAACGTTCGAAATGCCGGATCCTTACGGTAAATAAATGTTATTTTTACTTTTTATCTTCCAGGTACAACTTCAAGTGGTTACTTACTTCCTGATTATTCTGTAAAAACTTGTTTTTTTTGGTGTGTAATTTTTGAAATATTTGTATTGTAAATTTGCTAAACAATAGGAATAAAAAAACAATTGAACTTTTTTACAAAGTTTGGAATTAATTTACTTTGGATCTGCTAAATAAAATGAGAAAATATTTAAGAGCTCGATATACATTTTAATTCTTTTTTAATATAACAAATTTAAATATAGGCTTCAACAAAAATTATATCACTTGAAGTTGTACCTAATTAAGGTACAACTAGCTACTTATATACCTAATTTTTAAATTGGTGTACTTTTAACCCATATTTATGTTAGCTACACCAAAAGATCTTTTAATCATAATAATCTGAAAAGAAGTTCAGCTGTTTCCTGTGTAGTTTCAGAGAAAGTGGTGCTTTTAGAACAAAATACTGTAGACCGGGTTTTAGTACTGCGTTAAAGCTAGTTAGATGTTCCTCGCTATCTTATTACATATAAGTATACACCAAATCCTTGCAAATTTATTATGTTATTCACGATCATACTGTATTTTTGTGAAAACGATGCGTATTGTAAAAATTTGTTTAGAAGAGTTTTGCTAAGAAGTTTTACAATAAAATTCCTTTTTGTAAGGTAAATGTTTGAAGGCAGATAAAAGCAGAGAAGTGAAATCACGAATAGAAATCTATCATTACATTTTTTTTGTGCAGAGCTTTTAACAAATTACTGTCAAGTTAAACTACATATCGAAAAAATAACAACAATGTGATAATAAATTTATAATATTGTATTTTTTTTCTTTCCAGTAAACCATTAAACATTACTTTTGATATTCAATACAAACATGTGGATAATGAGGTACGCAATGAGCAACTAACCATTCAAACAGATGCTTCATTACCACGAAGAGTCGCCAAATACTATTTAGACAACCAATATCAATCAAAGTTTGATGAATTCAATAGTTTTATGGAAGAAATAGTAAAAGAGTAAGATAACTAGCCTTCAGTAGTTTTAAAGTTTTTACACGATTTAAATGTCCATGAGATGATCTTGAGATATTATGGAAAAATACCAATTTTGGCCTAAATGTAACCTTTTCACTTTTCATCATTTGTTACCATAAAAAAAAAACACAAAGGACATTTTTCCACAGAAATTTCAAGTCTTTTTTTATGTAAGTATAATATAAAAGCAGCATACTTGTAATGAAATATGTTGAATTAGTTTGCCTATTTACAAAACAAACCAATATTATTGGGTTTCATCAATGTCCATGGGTAAAGCTTATATTTACTAGTAAAGCTTATATTTAATACTTCCTAACAATTTTACCGGATGGTTCAAAAAATAATTGATAAAAACTGCGCAAGTTATCATATACGCCATTAAAATCTAATCTCCAAACAAAATGGCCGCCTTTACATATATGGACAAACTAACGCAAATTCGAAGGTTCCCATTTCGCTGTCTTCATGTCATCCGACTAATTACCACTCCTTCTATAGCAAGTTCTACATTTAATGTTCAATCTTAGATATCAGTTAGTAGTTTAGTTTTTCTTCTAGCTAAAATCTTAATTAATAACTTTTTTAAAAAATTAGTTACAAACTAAGATATTTAATACTCAATTTCTTTAAAGGTACGAAGAAGGAATAGAATTAATTGAGAATTGGAAAGTTGAAAATAAGGAATTCTTAAAGATCTACAATAGAAGATACAGACCTGCTTCATACAAACGTACCATTAAATATTTGAATACATTTAATATCGATGAACCATTTCCACATTCTGATGAACCTCATCAATTAAAACATGTTATAAAGCATTACGCACCGTGGACTGTTTTACCACAATCGAACCCTTTCAGCGTAAAAACAACATATAATAACGCTGTCAGAAAATCACCAATAGTTCAAGGTGAGGACATATTAATTTTGATGTAGATATTTAAGGGCAACAACTGTTATGGGAAATAAACAGTATAATCATAATAAATTATAATTATAGAAATAACAAGACAACTCTAATTACATCACAATAGTTGAATGATTAATCACATATCCTTTGAAATACTACCTGACGTTTTAATGCAATCTCCGGGGATTTCATTTGCAATTAAATGGAGCGAATTTTGTAATTAACGGATCTTCTAATCAAGAAGTAAAGATCAGACATTGTAAAAAAAAAAAACACTCAAAAATACTTATTTCGAATGTTTTTTGTAAACAAAACCAAAACAATGTCAAGTACAAAACCGTTGTAGTGAAATTATTTGTATGTGATTAACCAGGAATCATAAGTTTTTGAGGTTGATTTGGAGATAAATTAATCCCCGTTTATTAAACAAAATTTTTGAAATTACCGTCGCTGCGTTCGGGTTGATTTCTAAATTTTTGTTAAAAACCTCGGTTGATTTATCTGAAATCAACCTCAAAAACGTATGATTCCTGGTTAATCACGTACAACTAATTTCACTGCCACTGTTTTGTAATTGGCATATATTATTAATATTATACTTTTTATCTTAATGACGACAAAAGGAACTTTTAAAATAGCTAGCAAAATAATCCAATGAAAGGGAGATAAACAGATTAAAGTTAGTATAGTGGTTAAAACTAGTCGCATTGGAAACACTGTGGTTGATAAAACAGCTTTAACCAAGCAAGCAGAGTTGGAATATGATGCACTATATGCAACCATGGATAACAGATATAAAATTTTCGTTTTTTCTTTTGCTAGACACTGACATCAGCAACTTTGATTTCATTTTATCAAAAATTTCTCCAACAGTATTGAACTTAAATTCTTATCATATTATCAAATCTTTTACATTAAAATCTTATTTAGCTCGAAGTGCATGTGCAAACACAAGACATAAACTTGCTGAATACAAAGATATGGTACAATATATGAAGTCATGGTCCACTGCATACGATGAAGCAAGAAAAACTGCTTTTGATTGGAAAAGTAATATTAATAAAGGATTATCTCATTTCACTCATATAGGAAGCAAACGTAAGTGAAAGTTCGGATTATTGAAAACAATGAGTCCTGAAGGATAACTTTATCATTATTTGCTGTTTTGTTGGAAATCTATTTTTATTTATTATGTATTTGTTACAATCTCGTTCTCAGGCCTTTTTGTCTCATTTACGATTTTCTATATCGGCAATAAAGGCCCTGGAACAAGGTAACTTAAATTCCAACCTTTAAATTTAAAATCTAAAAAGCATACTCTCCGCCCGAGTAACAAATCATAACGAATTATATTGAAAGAAATGTATGGATAAAAATGCTATGTTATGCTTTAAAACTTTGAATTTGTTGAATGTCATTTTTTCCAAATTGGATGGTTAAAGCAGAATTAGCTGAAAATTCAAAATTCACAAATGATAAATTTTACAACATACAAATATATACTATGTAATATAATAGTCTTAAGGTAGCCATTAGTACTACGTAAAACTCGTTGGTATTTTTTAGTATGGCATAGGGGTAAAAAATTATATTTGGGAGTGACGTAAAGTGAGACAAAACTTTGATATATTAGATAAAACTTGAGTTTGTTATACGGAGTTGAGTTGGAAGAGTTTCTAGTTAATTAGTTTTGATATTTCAGATAAAACTATATCTATATAACCAAGAATATTTTCGTGGCAGTTTTTCTTACATTAGCAAACTTACATTAGCATTTATATCCTTTCTTTATTTTTTTAATTTTTTCCATTTTTTTGGTCAAAAAGAATAAACAGATGTTTTTAATTAATACTTACTATGATGAAATCTATTATTCGAAAGTATAAACGGCACATTCAATTTAAGACGATCAGCATTTTATTGCAATTGTTCCGACCAAAATGTTTTTGAGCTTTCACTAATAAATAGTGAAATATTAGTTATTTTAACCCTTCAGTGATTGTATTATTCATCCAATTGACATACAATTGATCATTAAGTCCTTACATATATTTCGAAAGTAATAGAAGCAATAACACAATCAACATATATTTTTTTCACGGATGGGTATATAATAATGTCCTATATAATAATATCTGATATAAATAATGATTAACAATCGTTTTCTGTATAATTAATTCAAAAAATGAACTCATAATCTGAATGAACTCATAATCCCTCTTCGGATATTTTTATTGATGAATGGAACATAATCCCTCTTTGGATATTTTTATTGATGAATAGAACATAATCCCTCTTTGGATATTTTTATTGATGAATGGAACATTTGTGTTATGAAAAATAGTTTAGGCATTGTTTAACATATTTTTTTGTTTTTAAATTTTCGAAATGAACTGCATAAAGTATAGCCAAAACTTTTCTCTGTAGGTACTGTTAGCAATAATACTAAAGCAAATACCAAAGAAAGCATTGAAAACAAATGGGCGAGCAAACTAAAAACAGGTACACAATATTTCGTAGTTTCTTAGTGACAGGCTTCAGAGGCTTTGATCGTAAGTCGCTAAACACTAATCGCTTATTTCAAAAATGACTGAGAGATACTGCAGTATTTGTAGTTAAAGTTTTGCATGAAAAAGTGGAAGATTATTTTATAATGCATTGGATTTTTTTTTCTCATATTGCTGGAAATAAGTTTGATACCTATAATTCTAGGTTTCACAAGCTGGGAGAATGAATTCAACAAGCAACTTTATAAATTATACGTATGGGGTCCAAGAATGATGAAAAACGAAATGAATGCTATCTTTACACCAGAAGGATATGAAAACTTTGATAATTTCATCCAATCATCTGCTAAACCACTTGACGATGGGTATACAAGATCGATGAATTCAAAAGATAAACCATTTCAACAAATCAGTCAGGTAACTGTTGCTATAACAACTTATCAATAGTTTTTGACTAGTAATGTACAAATGGGTAATAAAGAAGACCATATAAAGTTGGATATCTCTTGTCAGTTTCTATCTAGTTTTTTAGGAATAATTGAAAATAAATCGGTTTAATCGGTTTAATCGGGAAATAAATATTCATAGTTTGTTTCATTCGTCTTAAGACACATTGTATAGAGTAAAAAAACACAAAATATTCAAGCCTACAAAAACGAAACGCTTTATTCCGATTCCCCGTAAAACGGCGAAGATAATAATCAATGGGTCAAATTCTAAAAATTTACAGGATTCTAGCTTGTTGCGGTTTTATAATAAATTTATAATTTCATATTTTAGAAAAATAGATTTAAAGTATTGGTTTAAAATAGGTAAAACTTTTAGATATTTATGTTCCATGATCATAAATCAGTCGTTGCAACTATTACAAATGATTAAAATAAATATACTGACACAAGTGGTATCTGTTAGGACTATCTGTTATTATCCGTTATTGGCTTGAAAATATATATTCAACTTAATCTTTAAGTGACATTATGTAGGAGTGTATTTAAGAGAAATAAAAGCTTCAGTTTATGGAAGACTTTCGTCACTCATTTTTATTTTTAGCAGTTTGTGGAGGACACTTGTTACTCTTTTTTATTCTTAGCATTTATTTTAGTTTTAGCTAAAAATAAAAAAGATTAACGAGTGTCTTTTATAAACTGAAGTATTTATAAATATATTTAACTTTATAAATAAATAATATGAATAATAATGTGAATATATAAATAACTTTATTTATATATTCAATAGTATTTGGTAAACGGAATCAATAACATGAAGACAATCGATGATAACAAACATGTTGTAGATGGTATGCAATATATGATAGATAAAGTCGAACGAAATACAATCACATGTCACGACGAGTTGTAAATATTTCGTGTAGTTTGTAGATTGTATAAGTTTTTATATTTACGCATTTCTTTAATGCTTGTAATTGTAAAATAAATATAACAAAGTATAATTCGAATTTCTATTTTAGTTAACTTAAATAGAGAAAAATAAACTAAATAACATCATAAGATTTATTCAGTATTCGATACATCTTCCAGGGTCCATTTTACCAACAAAAATGATGATTATTGTCAGTATACATTATTTTTTATTTAAAATAGCAGAATAGTTTTTTTGGTTTAATGTTTGTTATGACTTTAATTTATTTATATAAGCCTAAAAAAATTAACTATTTTTATTTTTTATTTTTTCAAGAGTCTTGCTAACTACAATTATTTAACCTTATTTAACAAATGGGTGATGTTCTCAGTTATATATCACAATGAAAAAAACAGAACTTAAAAATATTATATGGCTATTGATTTATTACAATTTTTAAAAGCAGGTAAATTTAGGTAATTTTCTTAAAAAAATAATTATCCAATTTTTCTATCATATGTTTTTTATCGTAGCTATCCCATCCTAGCATATATTCACATTTGGAATCTATTGTATCTATCCTAAACTATTTGCTAAACATACTAACTGTTTTTGATCTATGCTATGATTTATTTCAGAGCTTTTTTATTCTGAAATGTTAACATAGGATAGAAAAAGCAAATATAAAATGTATATAAACAAGTCCTTTACCTGTGTTAATTATCTTTTTCCTTTTCTTTTATCTGCCCACTAATAAACAAAACAGAAGAAGTTTTCTACCACGTGTGCGGCTTATTTTCAAAATGTATATGAACGTAAAAAATACGCAACGGGTAGGAAACTAATACTTACGCTCTTTAGGGAAAAAAGAGTTAAAAATTAGTTAAATTTCTCACTGCTATGTTTTTTCTTGTTTTTTTCTTTGTAGCCAGGTTCTCTTTTTTGTTAATAAATTTTAATTTTTACAGGGTGGCCACTATTTTCATCAAATATGTTTCAAGAAAATTATATTTTTTTTAAGGAATTCAAATAACTCACTTCATCCGGTTTTAAATGAAACAAACAGTTATTCCTTGTAATATTGTTTCGTAACTGACTTTGCTTTTCAATTAGAGTCCCACCCACTACTACTAATAAAAAAATATGTAAATTTAGTTTATAGGATTTATATCTATGGGCAAAATGTTACTCATAAATTACCTTTTGTGATATTAAAGGTAGAAAAACTGAACAGATACAAGCATGTTTTGAATACTGGAACGCAGCTTGTAATAATGGCAACAGCGTTATGTATTTTTCAATCTTGCAATTGATTGAATGACCACTTTTTTAGATATAAATGTCAGTGCATAATTATTTCTATAAGTAAAAATAACTATTGTAAATTTTTTTCAAGGCTGTATCAAATAAGAATGATAGCTAGTTTATTTCCTACAATGGTTGGAAGATTTTTTAGTTTTAAAGGCGTCTAGATGCTCTAAAACTGAATCAAAAAAACTCAACAACAACATTAAAACAAAAAAATGGTTTTGAAGACTTATTCAAGATTACAACATCAACTCTATTAACTATTTTTTTAAATGAGCATAACTGATGATGTATTAACATATTTTGTATGAAATATAATTTTGAAAGTGCTAATTAGGACATTTATTCCGAAATTACTGACCTACTCATTAGCTAAACTTAACAATAAATTATTTTATTAAAAATAAGTAGGCCATTGATTGGTCTTCAGTCTAATAAACCTTTCCAGAGTTCGATAATCTATGTAATTTTTGAAGTATATACTTTTAACAAAAAATGACAAAATGTTTTTATTCTTCATATTTAATTGAAAAGCTTTCTGTAAATTAAG
>JAYJMI010706835.1:0-13887 GCA_036873855.1 Sarsia tubulosa
AAAAAGTTAGGTTAACAAACGTAACACGAAGTGCGATATTGACGTTTTTGACGTCAAGACCGTCTGAAACAGCTGTGCCTTAGGGGAAATCATGATGAAACTTCAACCACTGTTATTTTACAGGTAGTATACACCCTCGCATTAGTGAAGTAAGCAACACAAGCCCTATCCGAAAAAAAATTTAGGTACCATTTTAAAAAAAAATATTTTTTTTTAATCTGCTGTGTCAGTCTTTGCTTTTTCAAACACTGCATCAATGTCACAGCTCGGTTTCTCTTTAAAGATTAATCATTGTCTTATTCAGGGAAAAATTTGATCCAAAATCAAAATTCAAATAACATTGATTCAAATATCAAAATAAATACATCACGGGTCTGGAAACACATACTAGTTTTAAACAAAATTTACAAACTATAACCAAATCCTATAAAATATAATATTACCTTTAATGTAATCGATAAGCTTCTACTTAAATACGTATATACAGGTGCCTTAGCAAAAGATCTTGCTTTGTTAATGTTTTTAGTAAATAATGAAAAAGTACATCGTGCAGCAGCCATCTTTTTTTTGTTCTACTACAAATGCGGGGAGGTGACACGCCATTTTTGGATTTGGAGGGCGCAAATATAAGTTTGTTTTGTTCGATTTTCAAGGTACTTATGATATCTGAACATTATTTATGATACCAATTGATGATATCATAGTTATGGGATGTTATGCTATGTTATTATATGCTATATACAATTTCTACATATTACAAAAAGGGGAGAAGTCTATAAATTCCACCTAGCCTACAAATATAGACCACGCTAAAGCTATGGACATTCGCAGGAAAAGCTATCTGAGAAATAATCGTCTTTTACCGAGAATTTTTGTTTTGATAATAAGAACTAATGAGAAAGAACGTAATTTTTTTTGCTAATGCGCATGCGTTTAGTAAATCAAATGAAATTCTGAAATGGCTTAGAAACAAATATTGTGCGAATGTTCATAGACCCTAGAAAAATACGTTTTTTTCGTAAAGGGTCTATATCGTAGGCTAACCTCCACCTAAATAGATAAAATAAATATTTCTCTTTACATCATTATTCAATATTAACAAAGCCAACACCTGCTAAATATGTCTTATTTAGTCAATACGTCAATGTCAGGTTTCCATTTCTTAATACAGTATTTGTTTTAAAAGCATCAAGAGTTTGTAAATTTCTAATATCTAATGGAATGACGGATTTCAAAATCAATTTTTTGTTTTGATCACGTGATAAAAGGGGCCCGAAAAAATCAAACTGTCAGGCAGTAGAAGCCACGTTTTTCATACGGAAGCGTGGAAAAATGTAAATATCTAAAGTTCTAGGAAGTATTTGGTGTTGGAATTTGAGAGGTTTATTTTTTTATTAAAATATAAAACATATTAAATTTCAGAATTTTTAAAGCTATAGTTCTATAGGCTGTCACCTAACCATAGCATCTTTCTGCCTGACAGATCGTCATAGCACGGTCCTTGCATTTGCGAAAACTGAACACGTGATGTAAACATTGAAATCCGTCTCTAGAAGCGGGCCTAAAAACTTAATAGAGTTTTGTCCCTTAAAAACACTATTGGCCAATGGAACTACAAGTTCTATTGTTATTGCTTATTACAGACAGACAGACATAGAAAGAAAAACTACTAAAAGTTAAAGTGGATTTACACACACTTTCGACCGAAACGAAATGTTTGATTAGAATTATTTCGTTAGAATTCTTTGTTTTCTTTCTAATTTGTTTTGAAAATTACGATTACAGAGCAACAAAAACAAGAAACAACCATTTTGATTGGTTTAAACTTTGACCAAAACATTTCGCTACGAAAAAGTTGAAAATATTTAACTTATACGAATCGAAATATTTTCGAACATTAAATATAAACAAACTGTTCTTAGCCAAATCAAGAAGCTTAAAAAGATTCGCGCGAATTTTTCGATCTAAAGTTTCGGTGTGTGTAAATCCACCTTTAAATTGATCTTAACATGTTGTAAGCAATTTAACTTTTAGCAGTTGGTCTGGATTATTACTTGGTGTACCTCACTTGGTGTACCTATCATAGTCATTATGACTATGATATGATACGAATAAAAATATTCTTGGCTCAGCGCTTAGAAAAAATATAACTCGTGATTCTAAATTTTTTATAAAAACTGTCGATGATATAGTTACAGTGATGTAAGCTATAATATCATTAGAATCGAATGGATATCTTAACTTAACGCAAGTACTTCCTGCAGTACCTGACCATATGTGTTATGGAGCTCCGGCACTCCGGTTTATAGAAATATTCTAGATAGAAATATATGCATAAATTTGGACGGATCGAAATTTGAGCCTAATTTCTCGCGAGTCTTTGAAAAATAATAAACGAGTAACATAATATTTTACTTGGCTGACAAACGAACAGTCTTAGACCGTACCAAGACTGGTGCTGCTTACTAGGTTTCTGAAGCATTGAAGGTTCCCAATTGTGCTACTGAGATCAGTTCAGTTGTAACACTCTCAGACAACTACAGTTCTAAGAATGCCATTGCATGTGCTAGATTGTATTTAAATTGTAATTTTAATCGAACTTAAATATATATCCATTTAATCATTCACGGATGCAAGTCCTTACACTAGGTGGAGAAAATAAATCCTACTATTAACCCTACTTTTTTAAATATTTTAGATATTTTTCCGAGGAAAGGCTGAGAAAATAACTGAGCGCTAAGCGAATTAATATTCTGGGAACGAGGTTGTCTTAATATTCTGCATTCGTTTCGCGCCTTACGGATAATTAACAAACAAATTTTCAGCTCAAGCTCTTCAAATAAATTGCGCTTTAGAGCATGTTTAATTAAAATAATTTACACTTTTACTTGCTTTAAATCGCAATTCAATTTTTTCCACAGAACAAGAGCTGTGTAAAACAAAGCTTTCTTACCAAAATTTGTTTAACAGAAGGAGTCAAATTAGCAAAATACTGAAAACATAGACATTTGATATCTGCTTTACTCTGTCATTTACATGTAACCAGTTTATAATCCTAATTGAGCTTTTCTCCTAGTGTGATCTAATTATCTAGCTGAAGACAAAACCTAACACACTTATTTTGCGTAATCTGTAAGTTTAAATTGAGGTTTGGATACACTGGCAGTACAAGCATAGTCGAAATGAGGCTGGATTAGAGCATAACAGAACATCGACACAACTGAGGAGTCAAAAACTTGCCTTTTCTGTATAAAAAACATTAATCTCACCATTTAGATTTCCATCAAGAATGCAGCCTCAATAGGATACCTTTGAAGTTTTTATAACCTTAATAATTTCCACAAATAATATCTGCTAGTGGGTCCAATTTCTTAGATTTACCTTTGGGTAAAGAGAGTAGATTTGGTTTTGTCTTTCCCCAAATTATACTTAAGTTATGTTTTGATGAATTCACCATGATTAATTATAATAATTATTATAATAATATACTTAATTTATTATCAACAAATCATTCACATTGAGGACTTCTGTCTCTTTCACTTTTTTATGTTCAAATACTAGACACGAATCATCAGCATAAAGAAATAAATCACATTTGCTGATAGCCATTGGCATATCATTAACATAAAGTAGAATTAAGAGAGGTCTTAAAATTGAGCCTTGCGGAACACCACATCCAAGTTTCCTCAAGACTCACTTGAAAAGTTCTATTGGATAAATAAGATTTAATAAAACCAGTGAATTGAATCTCATGAGAAGTTCAGAACAGCGAGTTTTTGTTTTGCCGTAAAATATTATGATCAATATTGTCAAAAGCTTTTTGTAAGTCAGTATCATTCCTGTTCAAAACCCTTATCGAAACCTTGAAAGATTTATCATTCAAGTAAGGCAATATAAAAGTTGTAGAATTAGGAGCTTCGAAACCCAGATTGATATAGGACTTTTATATCATTTAGAAAATACTGAGTTTTGCTACCTTTTTTAAAAAGATACTTCAACTTTGCAACTTTACATTTATCTGAAAAGATAGTAAGTTTGATGGAGAGATTACATAACTTTGCTATATGTTTTCACAAAATGGAAGCTCGATCTTTCAGAAAAACTGCTTTGATATTATCAAAACCAGCAGCTTTAGAAACATCGGAAATTTTTAAAACTTTAGCAAGGGCTTTTACTGCCATAGTAATTAATTAATGATTTAATTGTGTACCTATTTGGGGCTGTTGGTAGTTTCTGGAGGTTACTGGCTAAATCTGAAAAAAATTCATAAAAATCAGCTTTAAATTTAGAATCAAAACAAACTCCATTTAGATGAACCTGAAGTTTTTTTACTTGAAAGACCTTTCAATGTTTTCCATAGTTAATTTTATTTTCAGAAATAGCCTTCTTTGCCTTATAACGTGCTTCTCTATAAGTATCGAAATTTATTTGAAGCCTGTTTTTTTAAATTCTTAAAGCAAAGAGTTGTAAATTTCCTTATAGCAAAGAATTATAAAAGCTTTATCTATAACTCTGTAGTTCTAGCCTTTGCTTCTAGTAATATTATCATTAATCTCTCCATCAAACTATAGAAAAAAAAAACCAGTTCGCTATGTTCTTACAATTATTTACAATACACATCGTTAACTTTAGCAGTCTAATTAATTCTGTCCCCCTAAACTATTTTCATTTTACTTGTATATTATGCCATACAGGACAAAAATCTGAATAAAGTCTGTGTTTAAAAAAGACTCGGAATAGTTTAGGGTACGGGTTGCTAATATTTCTATTTATATAGACTAGTTATAGTCCTTTCTTACCAAACGAAAAACAACCGGAAAAAACCCTGTACGGGTAGCTGGAAGAAAGTTAATCTTCCGAGCTATCTCTGCGATTTCCGATTTTCCCGTATTGGTAAGATTAGACTAAATCTAGTCTACTATTTATAGTATCATGTAGATTTGGTGTATTAAACGTTGAGCCTCAGTTGTTCTTAACTTTTTGAACTTTTCTTAAATCTCGGTTCTTATTAAGTTTTGGCAAAAAATAAGGCTCGTGTTCTTAAATAAAAGGCAAAATGTTCATAGTCAGCAAAGCCTTAGGATTTTTAAAATTGGATCGGTTTTTATGAGGATTTTAACACATTAGGGTCCTGTTTATCAAGGGTAGGAACACAAGGGGTTGCAACAAATCATTGGTATCATAGTTAGACTACTAAAGTTTTTTTTCGGTCAAAATATTTCTTTGTGTAGGTATTTTGTTACACAAACGATAATGACCTGTGTATACTATTCAAGAACTTTGTCATTTTCTAGGAAATGTTTCTGTAGAAAAATAATCTATTTACTTTTTATGTTGTACTTGTGCTTTAATTTTTGTGCTGTTTATCAATTCAAATCAGAATACCCATCTTATTTCAACTACTCGTTTGTATCAAAGAGTATAACTCTTTGTTTGTATGTATTATACGATTGTCGTTCTTGATTTTAAAAAAAACAGTAGGGAAATTGTAATGGCTTACTATGGCGATCTATGGCAATGTCGTAAAATTCGTAGTCTTACGTAAATGCAGTTGATTAAGGGTTTTCTAATGGTATAGTTTGTGTTTAGTATGTATGTATGGTAATTTTTCCACATTTGTTGCTAAATTTTTTTTTGTAGATATTAATGATACATGTATGTAGGTACAAACATGGAACTAATAACTACTAGTTCCATGGTACAAACGAATAAATGAAGTAAAGAAAGTACAATCCTTCTATTCATCCCTTTTCGAAAATATTTGTGATTTTAACCTAATTAGTTTTGTTGGTAACAGTAGCTTAGTTCGACAACTTCCAGCTCTGACGAAAAGCGCCTTAACAGACAACAGGAAGGGAGTGTATATTAAACTAGGCTAGTGGTAATATATAATAATAATAATAATATATAAGGCATAGAAGAATAAAACACTTCGTTGTATTTTTTACTTTTCTTTCAAAATTGCAATCTAGTATAGTTTCTTGATAAACATTCGTCGAGTTGTAATAAATATGAAAGTGCAATACTTATATTACATCCTAGAACACATGCATTCATACACATGTATATATACAAGAAAATAAGACTATCAGCACACCTCGTACACAGGGTGTATTTCAAGGTGGTATCTTGTTTCTTATTTAATGCACCAAATAGAAAAAAATACTTGACAGAGGACTGATACTCTATTTACATTGGCAAAAACTTTATTTTATTCAGCAATTATTTTTCTACAATTATAATTGATTATGAATACTTTGAGTGGAAGATATTCAATGATAGTTCTACGAGATCAAGCCTGAGCTCTGGCACAAGTGTAAAAAACTGTATGAGTAAATCTATGCGTAAATCCATGAGTAAATCTATTTACTATGACACTACGAGAAATTTTTGTCAAACATTGTTATAAAATATTTTTTTTGTTTAGAAAGCAGCGTTCTATGTAGGTCTTGCAAACGATATTCGATGATAGTTTTACATGAGCGATGTCAAAACTTTCGTAACAGATAACTAAAATAAAACCAAGATCCTAAGCTATGTATATAAAGTTGAAATATTAGGTATATATATATAAAAAGAAAAGATAATACTCAGCTAGTATTCAAAATAAAGATATATATAAATTATAATCAAACAATAACCAGTAAAAAGTTTCGATGATTATTAAAATCTAAATCTAAAACACCATTTGAAACTTTTCTTGCAAGGAAATTACTGTAGTTAACAAAAATAATCTTCTTCTTCAAAAACTGCAAATTTTACGATATTTAGACAACTTTTAATTCTCCCTATACTTCCGGTTTATCCTGAAAACTTAATATCTATGAAACTAATCAATCAAAGCTTAGTACCATTGCAATAAACTGGCGATTTATTGATTAATAAAGTTTCGAAATGAACACATCTATGTGGCATAACTTGTCCCAAATGTAACTCCTTACAAGAAACATAACCGGTGCAATGAAAATTGATAACTAATTGATTATTGTCATTCAAAATCTGATTATATATTATCGTAAAGAAAAGTTTTTACCTTTGATATAGGCATATAATCAAAAACAAAAATATTTACAAAAAATAACAACTGATAATAAATGTCATTCAAAGATGGGGATTTTAACACATTCTCGTTTGTAAAGGCCGTTTTAAATAAAATATTGATAATATCGGTAAATTGGAAATCAATTAAAAATTATCTCGAATCTTACTAGGTCTACAGAGGAGTGATTCGAAATCACAAATCTTCTCTTTAATCAAGAATGTTCTAAAAGAGGATACATTTCTATTTTTCTTATGCTTGACGTAATGACTGCTTTGACTCTCATTTTTAAGTAGTTAGCGTTTTTAAAAGAAGTCATTAAATTTACAAAAAGAACCATTACATTATTGTCGATCCTCTTTAATTAAAACATTCTTGATCTAGTCAAGGACCTCCAATAAAAAAAATATGAAAAATAAAGAATAAAACGAAAGTAAGAATACTGCTTTACAAGATCCTTACAGCGAATTTAATTGATTTATACATGAAGGTCCTCGTTGTAAATAAAATGGTCCTTGTAAATAAAATGGTCGTTGTAAATAAAATGGTCCTTGTAAATAAAATTTATATCACTAATAGCAGTACAAAAAACAAAACCAAAACGACTCATCGCGGGAACAAATTCAGCAAAAAGCTCATCCAATCAAAACAGACATAAGTCTATATTCTCATAGCCCCTCAATAGCATCTTTAAGTTACATTCAAAAGAATAAATTGAAGAAACGATCTGATTCCAATTTCTGGGTTAAAAAGAAATTTCCCCGAAACGAAGCAAAACAAAGTAGTTTTAGTCTTAACTTAGAAATAGAAAATAAAAAAAACTCAGGAAAATAAAAAACACTGAGGAAAATAGAGAACACTAAAACTAGGAAAGAGAAAATAAAAGAGAGCTTCTGAAAATCTGACATTTCACTGAGCTACATTTTTTTCCTGAGGGGTTCATACTCAACAATACTCGCTAACTCGATAATTTATAGTATTCGTAGCAAAGAATAAAAGCAAGGTGTACCATATTTTCATCTGGTATGATAGGATAAGGGTTTTCGCAAGGTATAGCATGCAATAAAAGTAGCACGCAGAATATTGTTCTCGCATAAAAATATTAAACTTTATAAATATATATAATATTTACAAAATATTGATCGCATCATTGGATTTACTTTTTCGCGGTTATTTTTACTGCTTATAATTTTCTAAATACTTTATTAAAGGGAAAGTGTCGCGTAAATATCAATGGCCATTTTTATGATTGGTCGAAAAATAAACTTATTGTTTAAAATATTTAATATGCGGAAATCTTTTATTCGAAAGTAAAATGAAGACATCTGATTGGCTTATACGTGAACGACACATTCACTTTAGAGACATGGCAGTAAAATATGGCTTGTGGTATAACAAAACTGTAAGTCAGTTATTATAAAATAAATCCAATAATGTCAAAATATAAATTTACAAATTATTTAAAGGAACGTCACTGTCAGGATGGGCTGGTGTCTAAACAAGAAAATAATATATATTAATTAGTTGTTAGATGTTTTAGAGATTATAAATAATAACTATCCAAAACAATTCATTCTCGTTTTGCTTTAAACCTATTCAGACAGGAGGAATTTTAGTCCCAAGCTAAAATCAAAGTTAGATAATTTCCAAGTATACGTACAAAAATGTATGATGTACAATTTTAAAACTACTGGAATCTGAATAAATTGTAATTGTTCTTGCTATATTTTGGTTCGTAACATAGTTTTGCGTTTGTTGTCGGAAACACATTTTCGGAAGGTTATGTTGATCTAGATTCATTCAAGAAAACAATAAAAATCTAATAATCAAATCTTAAAATAAATAGGAAAAAACTTTATTTTTGTCAACAATTTGTGTCGCTTTCTAAGATTAAAGGATTTAGTAGGAGCCTTTCTAGTGTCAGCTGACCTAAAAAAAATTAAAACTTCCAAAAAAACTGTAGAAGATTTCAATTAAAAACAGTCTTACCACTTGGGCAATGATCAAGGGAATCAGAAGGTCCCCATATTCTAACCGTACCATCGTCACTGGCAGATGCTAACATAGTTGGATCTTTAGGGTTCCAATGTACGCAGTTAACTGTGTGACTGTGACCACTTAAAGTAGCTATAGGAGTCTCTTTACTCTGATGCCATATATATACTTTTTTATCTAAAGGAAAGTTAATAGAATTTATTTAGTTGAAAGAACAACCAGACCTAATCTACGTCAATTTTTTTGAAACCACCCTGTAAAGCAAGAGCACTTTGGGTTCTGTCTGATTCTGTCCGTATTGACCAGAGGTATTTATGAAACCAAAAATACTATAATACAGTTAGGAAAATCAGGTAGAAATAGTAGGTGGAAACAAGATGTAGAATCATGATGTAAATAATGTAATATATAGATTAGAAACATCAGAGGAAAAAGAACCTTACCAGCATACAAAAAATAGAAATATAAAAACTAATAAAGAAATTTACCTTCGCTACCACTAGCGATGAAATTATTATTCAAACCTCCGAAACATGAATGAATTAAATAATATCCTTGTGTTACACCACGGAATTTACGGATCAACACACGGTCCTTAATGTCCCATAGGTTAACACCCTAAAAAAGATGAAGTTTGCGACATCAGTCTGAAATATTCCGAACAATAAATATGTTTTTTTTATTCTAATTGAATCTTTAGTTTATAGCTAGGATTATTTCGAAAGTTCGCATTCGCGAAATTAAATACTCGCAAAATTTCTTAAACCTGCCATTTCGCGAAAATAACTAAACAAGGTACTTTAAACGAAGAAAGTACGTAGTGCAATTAAATTTCGCGATTTTTTCTAATTACGAAAGCTTTTTCTGCATTACTTTCTTCCTGAATTTATAGGATCCCTTCAGCAAAGCCGGGGATTATTGAAATAAAATAAAATAGAAAGTTTTTAAAAATAAATTAAAAACAAAACATTGCGAAATTTATTCTCTGTTTTACCTGAGAGGAGACATTGAGTAAGGCTTTTGTTCGATCTTGCGATACTGCAAAAGACATGATTGGATGGGTTTCTTGTATACTAAAACAAAATAGGTTAAAACAATTACAAATGACTTGACTTTCGTAAAAACTCAAACAAAATTGGTTAGATTATAGAATTAGTGGCTTTAAATCGGTGTTGTAATATAGACCAACAATGGTTAGTATACTAGATTTAAATTTTAAAAACCTTAACCCAGTTTCTTAAGTATAAGCAAATTGTAACAAAAATATAGTATTATTAGCAAGCTCATACTTCCCTCTCTTTTTAAAAACGTTTTAAATAGTCTAGGTAAACAAATAAAGTGAAATAGTTCAATCTTTTAGTAGAACAACTATCAATAACTTACATTTGTCGATCCATGATTTCATCAAAGTTGTACGAGCGTATTCTCATATGCGTATCTGAGGCTATAATATTTTTATCGTCTATCACAAACAAACCAGTAACTCTAACCCCTTCCCATGATTCTAAAACATTTCCATCCATATCCTAAAGTGATAAAGTAAAGAGACTATTTTGCAGTGAAAGTGTTACTCACATGAGGTTAGCCAATCAAATGGCTTACCTTTCATGTAATAACCAATCAGATTGCTTAATTTTCTAGTTTTTTCTTTGTTTATATTAGTTGCAACAAAGCAAGCCGTCATATATAAAAAAATGTACTTTTTATGTTTCAGCAATCAAAAATGTTTTTTTAATTTTAATTTCCAACAAATATAACTTACACATTGATAAAACTGTCCACGTGTTCCGCCTGTTACAAACTTCTTACTGTCGTCAAACCAAGCGCAACAAGTTAGACTGTCTTCTGCTGAATGACTCATACGACATTTTAATTCACCAGTCTATAAATTGAGAAAAAAATTGCAGCACAACTTAAATACTTTTGGCATATTTATAGAATTCGCAACATGGCTCTATAAAAGTCATAGTGGAAGTCATGAACTTAGTTAGACTATATGAGTGGACTGAGATTCTTTTTGTTTAAAAACTTATTTTCTTATTTTCAATCTTATCTTTCTATCTTTATAATTTGCTTTAATACTAATTATGATTACTATAATAATACTAATAGGGAGTTAGCTTTGTGGTTTGCACAGAGTAGGAAATCTGTAAACTTATACAAAATTAGTAGGAGAAGGTAAAAGATTAATCAGATTTCGATCCTGGATAATTGACTCCAATGCGTACATCAACACCTTCAATACATCATCTTTATATTTAGTCTGTGGTACTCACCTCTACATGCCATATCCATATCTCACAACAATCATCAGGACCACAGGCTATGAGATGTTCATCGTCAGGACTCCACATCAAGTAGGCAACACCATATGAATGACTTTCTAATGTATGCAAGTTTGTTAGCTTGCCATCCTAATAAGATCAAGTAAAAAAAAATCCTTGATCAATATATATCCAGTTACAGTATGTTTCAACACGACTGTTTAACTTATTTTCACAACATCAAATTTAAAATATTTACCATTTAAAAATTCTATTTTAGTTTCAAATGTTATTATCACCCGGGTATTAGCGTTTGCCGCCCCCAGCCCCATTTACCCCCGCCCACCGGCCACATGGCCCTCAATGGAAAAGTCTGTATTTTCAAAAGAAAATTAAAATATTTTCTTAAAGAATAATTTTTAAAGAATTTTTTTGCATTTATTAAAACTTTTTTTGTAAAAAGTAATCTTTTTAATGGTTATAATTTTTTTTTTATTTGTTTATTTATTTTATTAATAGTTGTTAGAAACCAAAATACAAAGAAGTTGTTGTTGTTTTACTTGGAATTGTACATATAATAATAAAGGAAAGGATAAGGGTGCATAGGGAATACAGTGGAATGATTACATTTTAGTATTTTTTGCTGCCATTTTAAATTTATTTTAACAAATCATATTCATGAAAATATTAACATTTTCGATAGTGTTATAAGTATAAAAAAACCGTTATTTGTAAAATCGGTTCGAAAAAGCTATTGAAGGCAACATAAAGTACAAACAATCCTTATTTTCTTACGCTACATATTCTTTATGAAGATGTATATTTTTTTAAAAAAAATAATCAAATAAGGTCATCATAACATGATCTTTTAAAAAAGTACCTGTTTATTTATCTGCATAGAAGATATTTGAATAATAATAAAAAATCCTGTTGCCATAGTTATTTTTCATCTTATTAAGAATTTTGTCAATGTTAAGTAGGAGTAACAAGGAAAAACTGTGCTAAATAGCATTTAAAAATCGGGTTTCATACGCATATAGTATATGTAATGCATTTTCTTTAGAACTACAACTAGTACACTAAGTAAGTTTTGAAATTACATGTATTAGAGGCATACGAGAAGAGAGATAGAAGAAATAAAAAGAGATAAAAGATAATTGGGACGGCAAACGCTAATACCCTTATCACCCAACTTTTTGATTAGTTTTTTAAGTGTTGATTTTTTAGCCAATTCAAACTTTTTAACAATATTTAAAGGAGTAACAAGAACATGGGTAGTTATTTATATTTGATATTGACTCAATTGCATCCACTTTATACCTCCCTCTCCCTTCCACCCTTGCTTTGAGGAAGTTCACTATGGCCAATTACTCTGGACAAACTGCTAAACCACATTACTCACCTCTACTTTCCATATAATGATGGTTGTATCTTTTGAACCAGTAGCCAAATATTTTCCATTATTTGAAAACCGCAAAAACCATACCTAAATAAAATCTAATTCATGTGCATCAAAATCAAACATTGCAAGAATAAAAAAAATACTTTATTTTTCAATATCTTTTCAGAAACAGCTAAAAACATTCTGAAATATTTTTAGAATTTTTAAAGTTACACTAATAATTGTAAAGATAAACTAAAAAGTTTGTAGCTCGTAAATATTGACCAGGTAAAGACAACGAAAATTTGCTTAAAAAATATACATTCCTTTTTATAAGGAATTTCCTTTTTATAAGGAATATATTTATATTTATTTTTTAAAGTTTTTTCCCTTTTTTATAAAAAAGTTATTTTTTGATTTTATTGATAGTTGAATGTGAAAACTATTTTTTGGAAGATTTTTTAAGATTATACTTTCAAGAAAAACTGAGACGATCATAATGAGACGATCATAACTACATAACAACAACAAGAGCTCTTACTGCTCCGTTGTTGTTTACTAATTCCAACCATTAAACAACAAGATAAATCATATGAAACACCTACCTCCCCGCAATGATCCGACAGCACTTGCTTGGTTTCACATGGAAATGTCTCCCTGAACAATAATAATTTGACCACTAATGAGATGAAGCACAAAATACTAGTATGTACCATGCGAGAGGCTTAACTGATTAAGTTTTAATTAGAAGCAACACTGGCTCAGAAATTTTATTAGCCTATTGCAATATGAAGTTATTTAGATATTATCTCTCAATTCCAAGTAGTTTAGCCTAATATAAAGAAGTTTTCAATTATTATTTTTGGAACCAAAATTTTATTTGTCTGTGATTTTGCAAAATTAATGTTAAATTGATCTCTTAGTGCTCCTTCAGAATATAGGAGGCATAAAATCGAAAAACAAAACCTAGTAATCTAGGATAAACAAACATATTTAAATAAACTAACTTAACTACAATTGCTAAAGCAAAAAAATGAATTATAAAATTGCCTTTTTCTTTTGAAATTAGACTCCTTATTTTTATTTTACAAAATTAACAGAACCTAAAACAATCGTTGTTATGATTGCACTATTAAAACTTAAAATTTTACAAACTTAAAAAACTGTACTTACTTTGAACAGATATGATCAGATAATATTGAAAGCCC
>JAYJMI010706946.1:0-13884 GCA_036873855.1 Sarsia tubulosa
ATTTTATAATATTTAAGAAAGAATTTGTAAATTTTAAAACTAATTTAAAAGCTAAGAAAATGGAGTAAGATAACTTCTAAACATGTCGCTAAAAAATATTGTTGTTTTTATTACTATACTTATAAAATTTGTGCTCACTCGAACATTTTATATGTAAAACGGAAGTGTAAAACCAAAATAGCTTTATTGAAACTTTTATAGGTTTACTTACCGTTGCTACCGTGTTAGTGCCGTTCGGCTTCTTGTTTTAATTTAAAACTTTTATCATAACAATACTTATAATCAAAATTAATCACCGTTGTTACTTTTAACAATTATTGTTTATCTGCTTCATTAGTTGTTATTTTTGTAGTTGAATAGTTTGAATAATTTATCTAATTGCATTGAAAGAAAAATCATAATTAGTAGGTAGTTTTGAACAATGTTTATCAATTTATGTTTTTAAATTTCTTTTATATAGTCTTTCGTGACCTTTCATATCTTACTTTAAGTATAAAAGGGGCAGACAACAATACACCTTTATTAAACTTATTCACTTTCCATTCGGTAAATTATTCAGTTATTTTCTTTAGTCAAATTTAACTAATAAACATGAAAGACAAACTAGAATTTGGCAATGGAGAAGAAGCCAACAGTATAGTTACAAGTCCAAATGGTTTGGAACTCAATGGAAAACAAGCCAATGGTTGCCACAGCAACGGGGTTACTAAATGCCCCATGAGACCCCTCAAGTTACAAAACTTATTAGATGGTAGTGAAACTATCGATACGCTGCATACAACAAGCTTTAATAATGGGGTACGTACTTTTTTGTTTCTATAGTTAAAACATCTTCTACTTATCAGCGCCATAAAGTCATTAAAGTTGAGAAGATTATTAGAAGCGTAATCTATAAAAATTAAACCAATTTAGAACAAAAAAATATCTAGCTTGTGATACAGTACCTTTACAGTTTAGTTTATTTACTGCTGTTTTTAATAAAGTGAGAAATACAATTTCTTTTGTTGATTTCTTTAAATTTTTTTAAGTTATTAGCTCAAACTTCAATGACAAACAAAACCTGAAGAATTCTATTATTTAGATACTTTAGGTATCCGAAAAATATAGTATGTGAAATATAATTAACGCGAATATTATTATAAAACAAAAACAAAATGTTCCTTTTGGTAAAACCAAAAAGGAAAAAAAAAAGTTATCATTTATAATAACTTTTAAAAGGGAAACTTTTTTTATGAAAAAAGTTTATAAAAACGTATCAAAAATCCGAAAGTTTGGCTGGCAAACTAAAAGAGTTTACCAATTATCCACCAAATAGCAGACAGTCAGATGTTACAGACAAAAAACAAACTTACTGATTTTTATTTTTATACTTTACTACTTTAATTTATTTTTTTCGCGACGTTTCAAACTGATATCTCAGGTTATTTTCAAGCGTGATGCTTTCACTGTGTGAGGCAAATCTTTATGTTTCAGATTTATTTTTTGATATGTTATTAAACTATAATAAGTAGCTACTAATAAAGTAATTACTTTTGTAATGTGGAAACAAAGTTTTAAAAAAGTTTTAATGGCATTGAGCTTATATTTCTATTCAGTATTGGTAAATCTTTTGCAATAAGAATACTTTCTTTAACGAGTAATTTAAAACCATTAGTTTCACTTGATAAGATGGTAAAATTGTCAAGGTTACTAATATGATTACTTATTAACAAATGATCCGAGACTGCAGATGGTCTAATATTTGCCATCTTTTTCTTGTTAAAGGAGTCAAACCTAAATGTTCAGAAGCCCTAACCTTTAAATGGCGTTCAGTTTTACCATAGTAATATTCGCATTAATTATATTCCACATACTATATATTACATAATATCTAATATCTTACATAATAATATGCGATTAATAATATCCTTTATCCGAAAAATAACATCGCTAAAAAAATATCAGCAAATATCGAAAAAATATATCGCCAAATATCGTACATGTTATATTTTAGAACACTCCGTGCAATGTTAATTTGTTTTTTTAGAGTGCTCCATGTAATATCAACTTGATTCTTTAGAAAACTTCTTGCAATGTTACCTTCGTAATTTAGAACAGCCCATGCAATGCCATCTTGATTTTTTAGGAGACTCGTTGCAATGTTACCTTGGTGTTCTAGAACACTCCATATCAACTTAATTTTCCAAAACGCTCCTTGCATTGTTAACTTGGTATTATAAAACTCTCCATGCAATGACAACCTGATTTTCCAGAACACTTTGTGTATAATAAATTGTTGTTATAAAACAGTCCGTGCTATGTGAACTTGGTGTTTTATAACACTCCGTAATAAGTCAACTTGGTACTTTAGAACACTCCGTACAATTTTAACTTTATCTTTTAGAATACTCCATGTAACACTAAAAGATGCGAGGGGTCGATCTACATTACTGAAACAGCAGAGAACAGAGCGCCTGGTATTTTAAGATCAAGTGAAAACACGAAGAATCAAGCTCTTGACTTTTTCAACCAATACTATCAATCCTTGGAAAGGTATAATAATGATAATAATAACGGGATAACTAAGCAAGAGAATATATGATAAAGCTCGGAAATGTGTTTATAAAGTTCATAAAAGAATAAACAAAAAAAACCCGTTGAAGAATGACTAGAAAATCTTACATATTTTCTGTATAAGTAAATTTACTTAATCAGTATTAAAACTAAGTGGTTTTAATTAGTCGTTTTAATTAGAGCATATTTTTTATAACGAATTTAAGTGTAAATAAAGCACTTAAATTTATTTTTGTAATAGTAAAATAATCATCCATTCTTGGGTTTGTTTTAGTGAAAACAGTGACATTCATAAAGCACGTATTGAAAGCGTATTAAACCAGATTGAAAATACTGGTACGTATGAAATGGAAGAAGAAGAATTGATGTTTGGGGCACGTCTAGCCTGGAGGAATTCAGCAAGATGTATTGGAAGAATACAGTGGAAGAAATTACAGGCTAGTAAACACTAAAATTATTCTTTTCATTTCATTGTTTGATGAATTTATCCCAATATCCGATTGCAGATATTACAATGAAAGGGATGACTACTGGTTATTAAGTCTATGTAAGTAAGCATCACTGCATATATTTACTACCATTTTTCCATACAAACAATAACAACTATTTTAAACTGATTTAATCTACAGGTATTTGATTATCGTCATGTGACTACTCCAGAACAAATGTTCGAAGCTATTCTGTTACATTTAAAATATAGCTCAAATAAAGGGAAGATTAGATCCGCAATGACTGTCTTTCCACGTCGTAAAACAAATATGAAAGATTACAGAGTATGGAATACACAACTACTTCAATATGCAGGGTATAAGAGAGTTGATGGAAGTATTATTGGAGATCCAGCTGGAGTAGAACTTGCGGAGGTATGGTCATATACATATGTTGTTTGGTTTTGAATCTGCCTTAATTAGATTAACGATTCAACTTTTCCATGTTTAATTTGCTGCTCAAATTAATTGCATTAACACAGCTTTAACACGTCTACGTGCTGGAAAAGATGTCATTCACATGTAAAGAGAGTAATGAACTCATAAATTCCCGTGTTTTGCAAGAGGATTTGTTTACAAAAACATAAGTATTAAAAGAATTGCTTATGACTCTTTAAGTTACCATTTGCGTGACTTATTTTATTCTTTATATAACATTTACTTTTTAGTTAGCGATGTTTTTGGGTTGGGAACCTAAAGGAGGTCATTTTGATATCTTACCTCTTATCTTGCAAGCGAATGGTGAACAGCCAGAATGGTTTGAAGTACCGCAAGAATATATTGATCAAGTAGATATTAAACACCCCAAGTAAGATTATTCTTTGTAATATTTAAAAATCAACTTTGGTATGTGTAGTTTTATTTTGTTTCCCCGACCAACGTTAATTACTATATTTATTTGATATAAGTTTGTGGTATATAGTGACACAAACTGATATAGTCAAGTAAAGTAATAGTAAATTTTATATTTCAGTTTCCCAGCCTTGGATGAATTAAATTTGAAATGGTTTACTGTACCGGCAGTTTCATGTATTATGCTTGATGTTGGAGGATTGGAGTTTACTGCTGCGCCCTTTAATGGATGGTAAGTTTTCTTCTTAATATTGAATTGAATAGTGGCTGTTATTTGTTTATCATAGCAACAGTTTCCCCAATTTAACTCAGCTTCCTTATCAAATAAAAGAATGAAACATTTTAACATCATATTTACTTTTTTTTACTGCAGGTATATGGCAAGTGAAATAGGTGCAAGAAATTTAACAGATGCTTCCAGATATAATTTAACGAAGGTAAAAAAATGAATACATTTTATCTGAAATCATAGTTTTACGTCACAAAGGATTGACCTTCTTTCACCAAACACTATCCTAAAATATGATTTTTCAAGGAACACATGCAACTATTTTTCTTATCACTTCCTTTCGTATATTTTGTTTCAGTCTTCTTTTGTTCGCATTAAATTCCATTATGTCATATTGCAAACAAGTCATATTGCGTAAATAAACTTGTAACTTTCTTTTCTTCTGAAGAAAGACACATTTTGATAGGTTTGTTGTACACAGGTCAATTTATCATTTATCATGTTAATATTTGAATATGTGTAATTGTTTAGCCGATTGCTACCTTGATGCAGCTAGATACATCTAACAATACGTCATTATGGAAGGACAAAGTAATGGTGGAAATAACCTATGCTGTACTACATAGTTTCAATGTAAGTTTCTTATTATCCTGTTTTTTTATTCTATTTGTAATAATTCATTAACTACTAATGGATGAAAATGTCACCCAGATTTTATTAAGCAGCTACATTGACAAAGTTATTTATAAAAACAACATAAATAGGATATCAAAATTTTAGGCTTCATATACTAAAACTGACTATTGTTGCAGAGACAGTAGAAATGGAAATCAGCTGTAGTTAATTTTCAACAAAAAAATAACGACAAAAGACAAGAGCCATCAAGTTTGTTGCTTGACATATATGCTGTTTACATTGTAACAATGGTCGCTTTTATATTTTAGAAAGCCGGTGTAACAATTGTGGATCATCATACAGCGGCAGAGTCTTTTATGAAACATTTTAAAGATGAGGTAAAGAAATTAGTTTATAGCTTGAAAAAAAGAAAATTCCGAAACTGTTTCTTTTTCTCTTTTTAAAAAATTTGTATCCCTTTTTATAACTAAGGGGCTGATCATATAAGGTGAGGACCGGTCTATCGGGCTGGCCTGGTTACCCGAGATCTCACTATATTTCAAACATTCACCTTTAAAAAAACGATATCATATATGAGAAACGGGCTGCCCCGCTTAGCTGAGATCTTACTTGAACATAGACTAGTCTTAGTCGATTTTGGGATTTCAGAAAATAATCGGATGCGGGCGGCCATATACCTGATCATTTTTATAAATAACTGACTAAATCTAGTCTAACTTGAACACTACTGAGATCTCGGTTAAACGGGATGATTTTTTCTCACATGATTGCAATTTACCGGGATAGCCCCCCGGTCTAACGAGATGAGAAATAATATTTATGCTTATAAAAATATAAATGTAGCCCGGTTTTCCGGGCTAAGAAGTTCTCATATGATTGCGAAAAAAATTCATCTTGGCTTACCGGGCCAGCCCGATCGACCTGGCTGACTCGCCTCACATGGTCAGCCCCTAAAACCTGACATTTCTGATTAAGAGAATTTTGCTTTAATTTATTGTTTTAATTACCTTCGTTGAGACATATCATATCTTATATATATCAAGACGTATAAAATGGACAGACAGGGATTTCAACCCAATGACCTTTGATCATTTTCAACTTAGTCTACTTTGACTCGTACAAGTAAGAACCAAGAGCATCGCCAGCAAGACTAACTTTTCCGGGTGATCTTGATTCAGTTTGGTCTGAAAATAAAGTACCTTTACTATTTAGGTAAAAACACGAGGTGGGTGTCCAGCTGATTGGGTATGGATTGTACCTCCACTTTCAGGATCATTGACCCCCGTATTTCATCAGGTAAGAAAAATATGATGACTCTTTATCACAATTTATTGTTTTATATAAGATCGTTAGATATGCAGTTTCTTTTAATATAAATCCAACTATTTATTCAAATGATTATTATTTCGTTGGATGGGTTTTGCCAAACTGATAATGATATATGCAATTACGTCATGCTTAAAACGGTAAAATAAAAAAATTAATAGCAAGGTTTGCCTCACAAAGAAAAACTGGAACAATGGTAGGGAAAATAAACAAAGGGAAAATAATGATTAAATAATTGTACTCGATCTACTCATAATATATCTATGATTAATGTAGTATGTAACATCCGACTTCAAAATTTGTAGCATATAGCATGGTACTTTGTAGCCTTCGTTTGCCAAAGCCTTTATTCTAATGCAATACAAAAAGGTACTTATGTACGTAAATCTCAAAATTTAGGGTTTCTTATTTACTCCCTATTTTTTCTTGGAGATCTATTAAACATAAGCAACTGGAAAAATATCTAGTTAAAAAAAATATAGTGTTTTTTTTTGCGGATTATCAAAGTGCTACTGTGGGCTTATTTCTAAGATTCAGAATGAGGTATTTAGCTCATTTTTCCGTATTACTTTATCTTTTTATTGAGCAAGTTATTGACAGGATATTATTTTCTGAAACTTACGTACATAAATACTTTTAACGGACTAACATTGTTAATACTTTACGTTGCAGGAAATGTTGAACTATAAAATGAAACCATCCTACGAATACCAAGTTCAACCATGGAAATACTTTAAACTTGCTTCAAAAGAATCTGACCAGAATGATGGCAGTCCACAAAAATCAAATAAAAATTTTAAGGATGTCGTGAAGTATATAAATTTCGTATATTTATTTGATTTTTATATGTTTTTTGTAATGTTTAATGGGTTTTTAATTTTTAAAGTGCAACATCGATTTTTTAAGAAGCAGGTTTTTTTTAGGTATAGTATTTTAATCACTATCTAGAGGTGTAATATTTCTATCACTATCTAGAGGTGTAATATTTCTATCACTATCTAGAGGTATAATATTTTCATCCAAAATGATGATGAAGGCAATGGCGAAACGTCACAAAGTGGTCATCTTGTACGCATCTGAAACTGGTAAATCTGAAACATTCGCACAAACGTTAAACTCGTTGTTTCTGCATGCTTTTGATTCAAAGGTGATGTGCATGAGTGATTATGACGTCACGCATATTGAATATGATCAGTGTATTCTCATTGTGTCAAGTACGACTGGTAACGGCGAAGCTCCTGACAATGGCCAGGTATATATTTTAAAACCATCAGCCATCACATAATCCAATAATATCTAGTTTATTACCAAGTACAAATTATAAAATATAAGCTCGATATCTTCTTCTTACCGTGGAATGGCGAATATTAAAGATAATTTATAGTCAGTAATTCATTCAATAATTTTCCAACCATATTTCCTAAGAACCTTTATTTCTATAACTACTAATAGATTTTGAAGTGAAAGTGATATATTTAAAAACTTTCTATATTTAGGATTTCGGAAGTAGTCTCAACTCGTTGCTTCATAAATCAAGGTAAATTCAGTTATAATTTTTTGCTTGGTACCTTGTTGTTTCTTAATTATTTTTTCTAATAATTACTTGACTTTATAATTATGAAACTCAAACATATAAATATTTCCTTGTAGTAACGAAACGAGACAGAATGATAGCTATCATAGTGACATATTGTCGAATTTAAGGTATTTCGATTTATTTTGTTTTATTCCATGGACTGGATTTTCTTTTTCTGTTTTATCTTATTTTAGTATAATATATTCTATATAGAGAGATATGCAGAAATTTGGACAAAGTGGGATTCGAAACCACGACCTTCGCATCGGTACTGCGCTGCTCTCCTGAGTGAGATAATGATCCGATATCAACTTAAGTAACTTATGTCACATTAGGCGATTACCGCACGACTAACCTAATCTTTCAGAATCAACAAAAACCTCTTTTACTTAACATTTTCTAAACTAAAAATTGACCAGGTTTTACTAATTTTAACACAATATTTAATTAAGATATCTTTCCCACTTAGATATTCGGTATTTGCATTGGGATCCAAAGCATACCCTCAATTTTGTGGTTATGGTCATTACTTGAATCAAATGTTGAACAAACTCGGTGGCGAGGAAATGTATCCTATTGCCGAGGGAGATGAGTTGAGCGGTCAAGAGGAATCATTCAACAGATGGGCATTAAGTTGTTTTGAAGTAAAAATTACTTCTTTAACATTTTTTCTCCATTCCTTAATCTATAAGGATTCTATAAATTTTCAAAAGAGCATAAAACGTGTTTTAAAAGTAAGACCCACGTGACACGGACACGTGACGATATTTAGTCGTCCATTAAAAGTTAAAAAAGCGTACTGTACCCCTTCTGAACATACAATAAAAGTTCATATCACGCTCTGTGTCCACTGGGAAGACAAAACTCAGATTAATGAAACCCAATCATAATTTTTTTCATTTATTTAAATTTTTCAAAACAACTAATATCAGATAAACCATATAAATTCTAAAGAGCTATATGTTTCATATTATAGGCTGCTTGTGAAACATTCTGTGTGGCAGGTGTTAATATGAGTGAAGTTTCCAAGATAATATCAAACGCATCATCACAAGAAACTGCAGGAAAGTATCGGCTGACCAAAGTGGCTAAAGAGCAAACTCTCCAAGAAAATTTGTGTAAAGGTAAAACGATTGTTGCTACTTTGCAAAATCTTCGCAATAAGAACTGCTAAAGTGATTGCGTCGTCTGGATAATAACCAAGCAGAACTTGTGTCATCTGGGTAATAACCAATCAGACTGCTCAATTTTCGCATATATAAACTATTTATAGACGTTATGGAAACTTTCAAATAATAGACTTCAGGAGCACATGTGACGTATTATGAAATTTATATTTAATAAACAATGCATTTATGTTTCGACTAATCAAAAAACCCATAGCTTTGTTTACGCGACACATCCCTTTAAGCAAAACAACTCGAATATTCACTTTAGAGTTGGAGCTATATGAACTTCGTTCTAACGTTGGCATATTACAAATATTCAATCTTTACTCTTTAGAACTATCAACACTACACAAACGAAAGATCTATGCAAATGAACTAGTGTCAGTTGAAAATCTACAAAACGAGTCATCTGGGTAATAAAATGTTTTAATATTATTTGAATATTCTATCATCTTTTCACTAATTTATTAATGCTGATTAGGCTATATAATATTCTTGCTGATAGTGATTGTTAGTATGTGTTTCACTAGACTCAGTAGACACTTCAGAATTGACGGGAATGGAATGAGTTGTTTGATTTAACTGAATTTTCTTCTTTGTTCCCATGAATACCTAAAGTTATTGAGAACGTTCTTTTAGCGAGAATCCACACACTTGCCCTTCCCGCTCGTTATTGGAAATAGGCTATGATCGATTGAAGATTTTAATACAAGTCTAAACAAGTCTTATTGTTTTTAGGCGTGTAACCAACTTAGTTCGTATAAAAATTAATTTCAAAGAAGAGATGGAATTCAAAGCTGGTGATCATCTTTGTGTTTATCCAACAAACGAGTCTGCGATGGTCAAAGAACTCTTGCAACAAATCAAGTGTGACGTTGAAATGAATGACCTCATAAATGTAGAGGTAAAAAAACAAGGTAGTATTTCCAGAAATTAGTATTAAATATTTGTTGTTTGTTTGAAATCAACTTAAGCTCAATCAAGCCAGAGTAATTTAACTATTTTCTTATATCGCATTTCTATCGTGAAACTTCAAATAATCACATCTTGTATTTCTATCGTGAAACTTCAAATAATCACATCTTGTAATACAAAATTAAGGTTACTTGTAATGAATTATAATGTATCCTTTTAGGTGAGAACACAAATATTGAACAGTGGGATATTATTAAAGTTTATAATGTCCACTTTTAAATGAGTACACAAATATTGAACAGTGGGATATTTTTAACGTTTATAATGTACCCTTTTAGGTGAGAACACAAATATTGAGCAGTGGGATATTATTAAAAGGTTACCAATGCCTACAACACTGGAGCACATGTTTACCCATTACTTTGATATCACTTCTCCACCCACAATGAAGATGTTGATGCAGTTAGCAATGTATTGTACTTCTGAATATGAAAGTAAACAGCTGAAAGAGTTGGCCGAGGTCGGTTAAACATTATTTTGTTGCTTTCGTTTCAGATGCTGTATTTTTTTTCACTAAATTTTGTTTATAATGTTTTTATTGTTGTTGTTGTTGTTGTTGTTGTAGTTGTTTACCCTTAACGTTCACGTCTTCAAGTTGCTAATATAATATTTTCTATATAATATAATATATAATATAATAATATTAATTAATATATAACATTATATCATTGATAGCAACATCATTGATGTTTGATAGCAACATCATGAAAAAAATTGTAGTACACAAGTTGTATTAAATATCCATATACGATTATTATCACGCTCTACCCATTGAGCACTTTTGCTTAGTGAAAATTTTAAATTCACTTATCGCTAACATTATATCATATATAATATTTTTTTAACCGATTAATTAAGCAAATTATTATTCCTTTTTTATCATTACCTGATGGCAATAAGATTCTTTGAAATGCGAAAAAAAAACTGATCTGCTTTACGAGTTATATTCTAGTTTTATTAATATTTTAAAAGATTTATAAGATTTATAAGATTTATAAATTTTTACATTAGTATTTTGTAACATATATAATATGCGCTCAATGCGCTTATTTTATTTCATATAAAACATATTATAACTTGTGTGGTCATGGACCATTGGTCCAAGTACCGAAATAAATAAATAAAAATATTACTTGAATATTTAGAACGATGAAACCTATGGGAACTGGAAATATCAAAACCATGCTAATCTTCTCGAGGTGCTCCAAACATTTCCCTCAATTCAAGTTGATGTTACCTTCTTTATCAACGAACTTCCTGTCCTGAAACCGGTAATTAAAGAAGCTTCTTTATCTTTATGCTTTTGACAATAAAAATAATACACTTCTCTTATAGTTTACGATAATAGTCTACTTCTTCTCAACTTCTGTTTCATTTACCCTTTAATGTTAGCAAACTAAAAAACCGAAATCTGTATTTTGCAGTTTATAGTAATACAAATATTGCTGATACCACTCCATACTTTATACATTAACTAACATAGGTAAAACATGTCACCCAAAATATTCCTTATTATCAAAATATTCCTTTTAGAAATATACCTACACTCATTTTTCTAAGGCCAGAATAAGGAAAACCTCCAAATCACCTTTCTTCGACAAATCATTATTCTATTCCTATTGGCGATGATAAACTTTTTTCTCGGTATAACGTTTTACACATTCAATTTGTGAGAAAATGAATTTCTTACGAAAATCGTGAAAGATTCTGTCTCTCATTTAAATCACAACGCATTAGAAATAAACTAAATTCGCGGAGAACAAAGTTTGTCAAAAATATAACCTGCATTCACAACCTTCATTCACAACCTGCATTCACAACCTGCATTCACAACCTGTATTCGCAACCTGCATTCACAACCTGCATCTCAATTATACAATATTGCGTGAGAAGTGATATTTTAAACTGAGTTTCTGTATCTTTAACAATTTAGCTAAAAAAGGAGGCAATTTTATGATAAAAAGCAAAAGTTAAACAAGATTTGTATTATTTTCAGCGCTATTACTCAATATCGTCATCCCTCGCTGAACATTCAGACGAAATTCACCTTACCGTAGCACTTGTAAGATATACGTTAGCAAGTAAGTAAAGTCAAAGATTTATATTTCAAAAACAGATGAGGCTTCTGTTGTTTCGATTGACTGAACGAAGATGAATTGATATATTGGAAAAAGAAGGGATTAGGTAAAGTAAAGTATGGATTATTAATAGAAGATTAACAAAAAATTAAAAAATTATTGCTATTTTTAGATGGAAATGATCATAATGGTGTCTGTTCATCGTGGTTTAATTCTTTAGTAAAGCGTAGCATTGTACCATGCTGTATCAAAAGGTATTATGTGGTTAAAATATTCAAATGCTGTTGAGCACTTTCTAAATATATTATTATTGATTTTATTAAATATATTTGCCATTCTTTTACACAGGGCTCCTTTGTTTCATATGCCTTCCAACAACAGTGAACCCGTCATTATGATTGGCCCGGGAACTGGAATTGCACCATTTCGTTCTTTTTGGCAAGAAAGGATGGACGTAAACAACCCTTCTGTAGGTGAAATGATCTTGTTCTTTGGTTGCCGTGATTCACAATTAGATGATATCTACGCAAAAGAGTTTCCCAATATTATCGAGAAACGTGGACTGACTCAGATTTTCACAGCTTATTCGAGAGACAAAAACCATCCAAAGGTAATATATATTAACATGTAACAAACATTTTAAAACTATAAAGAATTATTTTTTGCAGAAATTTATTTAAAAAATCTTGCTCATGTTTAGAAATACGTGCAACATTTACTGCAAGAAAAGTCAAATTTAATTTGCAATTTGATATTGCAAGAAAAAGCTCATATCTATGTATGCGGTGATGTAACAATGGCAACTGACGTGTCTAAAACGCTGACGTCGATGATGGAAGAATATATGGCCATATCACATGATATGGCGCAAGAATTATTTAAAGAGCTAAAGGTAAGATTACATTGTAATAGTTTAATGTTAGCTTTAAGTTATCAAGGAAAATAAAAGAACAGACGATATTGCTGTTATTTAGCTTGTGCTTTAAAATGAAGCATTATGGGATTGCCAGGGGTATCGTTTTTCTTTTAGTTACATTATTGATTTATGTCGATACAATCGTCTTAGACTGCGTTGATAGCATTAGTTGAATACTCCCATATAACTGAAGTTTGATGATGTCTAAGAAACAGCTTTGCTATAAGAACCTTCTTTCTAGTTAGATATTAAAAAGAATTCCTGAAATATTGTTCTTATCCCACGAAAAGAAGATATCCTTATTTTAAACGTAAAACCAACTTTCTGCAACATATTTACTACATACTTACTTATGTTACGTAAAAAACAGTAAAACTTTAGCCTGCTTATACTAACATACTAACATTTCGTGGTTAAGCTACTACCTTTTTACTTCTTGTGTTCAACAGAGTAATGGCAAATACCACGAAGATATATTTGGTGTAACGTTGAATGTGCAAGAAGTAACAAGCAAGATAAGAACTGCTACGAAGAGGTAAAGTTATTAAACAATAGGTCTTACCTGTAGGTTATATTTTACACGTTGCATATGAAAACGTACCACTTTTTTATTATTCTAAGATTTGCAGTTTCGATGGTTTAAATTGTTATTTGGCAAAATCAATATTTTTTTCTTACGCGATCTGTAGTATACATCTGAAATACATTTATACTGTTGTATTATTCTTATAGAATGAAAGGCAGGGGAAGTCTAACAAAGCAGGTAAGATTAACCAACTTCTTATGTTTTTGAATTGTGAAATTTAAATAGTTGGTTGAGTTGAGTTTTATTAAAGTCATTTTCTACTTGTTGTTTTATGTGTTTTTCTACTTGTTGTTTTATATGTGTCTCTCTACATGTTGTTTTATATGTGTCTTTCTACATGTTGTTTTATATGTGTTTTTCTACTTGTTGTTTTTATATGTGTCTTTCTACATGTTGTTTTATATGTGTTTTTCTACTTGTTGTTTTTATATGTGTCTTTCTACTTGTTGTTTTATATGTGTCTTTCTACTTGTTGTTTTATATGTGTCTTTCTACTTGTT
>JAYJMI010707057.1:0-13883 GCA_036873855.1 Sarsia tubulosa
GTTCTTATTTTAAAGCTTAAATCTGTGCTAAGAAAACAATTTCTCATTTTAAGAAAGCAAAATCATTAAGAAACTTTGTTTCTTATTTCAAGAATTCTTTTATTTTTGAAGTTTATCAGAATTTTGTTTTCTTATAATTCAACAGTGCTTGTTAATGCATAGACACACGAAAGATATGTACGAATTCTTTCGTATGTCTATGGTTAATGTAAGAAACAAATTGCTCAGAAATCTGAGTCACTGTGATTCATAAATTAATGACTCGGTATTGTAGGTCACTAAGACTACGTCTGGCTAATTGGCTAGCATTTCTTATTAACTTTGACATTTAGTCAATCATCTGTACCAATAAAGTGAGTCAGATTTATTGGCTCACATACATTAGTCACTCAGACTCAGTAAGGTTTGACAGTGTAAAAATTATTAATAAGAAAAAAAGTTCTTATTAGAAATCTTACCCTGTTACTAAGACAATAATTTCTTGTTTTAAGAAAGTAAAATCACTAAGAAAAATTATTTCTTATTCCAAGATTTTTTTTTCTTGATTAAAACTCGTAAAAAATTTTTTTCCTAATTCGAGATTGTTTTTTCTTATAATAATAAATTATTAAGATTTTTTTTTCTTGATAAGAATTGATAAATTTGCTGTGTGAATAATAAAATTAATAGGGTTCATGAGAAAGCTTTGAGAGTTGTTTACAATGATCATAAATCTACTTTTGAAGAACTTTTAGTAAAAAATAATAGCGTTACAATACATGTTCAAAATATAAGAGCTCTTTTGATAGAAATGTTCAGAATAAACGCTCCTGAAATAATGAACGATTTTTTTTTACGTACACGAGCGATTCTGACAATTTTCTAAGAGGCAACAAAGACTTCAGAAGTCGTAGAATCAGGACAGAAAATTATGGAGTATCTTCTCTGACTTTCTTAGGTCCCACAACTACCTGGAGAAATCACAGAATCAGAAACAATTTTAGAATTTAAGAATAAGATTAAAAATTGGGTTCCCCTAAACTGTCCATGCCGCCTATGTAAAACATATATATCGCAAGTTGGTTATATTTGACAAAAACTGAAAATACTCACTACCTATAAATACAGAAGGTTTAAAGTAATTTCATTTTATTCTTTTTATTATTTTTTTTTTATTTTTATTTCTATTTCTATTTTTATTAAGTTGTAATTTTAACCTGCCCCCTCTCCACCCCCTCCCCCCAGTTGACGTTTAATAAGCTCTAACGAATTTATGTTGGAACGTTATATTGTATATTTTTAATCCCTATTATAACCTTGTATTTTTGTCAACTTTAAATAAAGAAAATAATAAAATAAAAATAAAAACCGAAGTTAAAATAGTTATCGTTACAAAAGTAACCTTGTTCAACAGGCATCTTTTAGACAAGTTATAATAGCTATCAAAGCAAAATAATCTTTTTCGAGCTTTTTTTAGCGATGATAAAATAGCTATTGTTGCGAAAATAATCATGTTCCAATGTTTATTAGCCAAGTTTAAATAGCTATCCTTGCAAAACTGAATGCCATGCCATGTAAAATCATCAATAAAATTATTAACTTGTCCCATTTTTACAGTTTATGATTTAGTAAATAAGTTTATTAGCTATATTGTGTTACAATAACATGTCCTGGTGGTGTAATATCGTTTTGTTGTCGCCACTGAATTCTATTCTCTACTCTAATAAACCATGTAGCTGTAAATAATGTAGCTTACTCCATTTTTAAAGGTTTATAAACGGTCCTATATGCCGAGATATAATAACATCTTCGTCTTTTTTCAGTAGTGTTCACGGGATTAGCGTCCTTCAACAGAAAGTGATAACAATAGTTCCAAGCTCGTCAATATTTTCACTGTTTTAGCTACTGACCCACAGTTAAAAAAATGACCATGAAAAGACAAATGTAATCAAAGGAAGTTCTTAACATATGATAGAGAAGACATCTACAATGGGAAAAAAATAAACTATTACCAAAATATTATCAAAAATAAAACATACTTATTACCAAAGTGAATCATACTTATTACCAAAGTGAATAGTAATAATTACAAATAGCAATTAATCTCATATAAAGCAATTAAAATAATACTGGTGTTGCACGTTATAATTACGAGGTGAAATAAAAATCACAAAATTTTATTGTGTGGTTTGTGTGATTTTGAATATCATAAAATGTGTTTTCTTCAATGAGCAATAGGCAATATCCAGAATATATATGCAACTCAATATACTTTAGTAAAATAAAGCTTAAATTAAAGCATACGTTTTTCTTCTATCAGTAACTATAACCTAAACTAACGCTTTTATTACCAATGATATAAGAGATAATGTCCGAGTAACCTTTTCTGATGCTACAACTTATTCTTATACTAATCAGGGCAAAAACTTAAGCATACCTTTTGAAGAAGAGGATCATGTTGTTCCAATTATTTCAAGTTATCACCACATTTGATGAATTTTCTGATATTGACCTAAGTACTTATTTTTGAGTTAAAGTACTTATTAACTCATTTTTAGTTTTTCATTTGATTATTGCTTTTATAATAAAGTATAATGATAACGTTTATAACTTTCTTTCTATCTTAAAAGAAACAACCTGGAATTGTTATCCAAATATGGTTTGGTTAAAGGAAACATTGTGAAAGAGTCAACTTTGAAATATATAATTATAAATGAATAAAAAGTAATTTTTTACAGCTAATATTTATTACACACTTCCACAAACAAAATATTTCTAAAGATTATTTTATTAGGTGACAGTAACATTAAAGAAGATTAAATGGGCACATGGGCTTTTTTAGATTTTTTTGCATGGGGTCCAAATTGATCCCCCCTCTATAACTTCTAAACAACAAAAGCCAAGTTAAAATTTCCAAAAAAAAATCTGCTGAAAAAAACAAATTAGAACTAGTAAAACTCTTTGGAATCAGGTAATGTTAATGATACCTTTATATTGAAAAATGTGGTTTTGAGCAAATAATTTAATAATAAGAAATAAAAATTTAATAAGAATTCATCTTTAAATTCAATTTCCTTTAAAAATGAATTAGCATCTGGTATTTTTATTTCATATCTTTTTATCTTTTATGAAAGAATGAAAAAGGCAGAATTGAATAAGAACTTTCAAAATCAATATCAAAAATTTAGAAACGTGGGTACATATGAATTGTTTAAAAAGTAAAGTAGCGACTACCAAAATTACTTAAATAATACTAAAAATAACATGAGCCCTAACATATCTGAGCGTTTTGAGCTTACTTTTGTCCGATGGGGATATATCTCCCCCATGACAAATCAAGAATTACTTGGATTTAAACATTGAAACTTTGTAGGAACTTTGTAACTCTATATCCTAATAAAAAAAATCATACTTATTCTTGTTGATGACTTTATTAAATTTACAACGACGTTATATTTGTGACGTCATTTCTCAAATTTTAGTGAAATTCAGGGTGCAGATTTGAAGTTAGTTCGTACTCATAAAGAATAGATAGGGCTGAAAGGTTATTAAGGTTTAATTTGTAACCGAAAAGCCAAAAACATGTATCAAGAAAGGAACGTTCCACTTTCCCTTTATGTAATTTCACTTTCCCATGTTTCATTATATCTTCCCACATTTTCATGTTCCTACACATGGCATAATTATAAATTTGAATAAATAAATTTGAAATCTAGTTTCAGTTTTAATTAAATTTGAACTAATGATTTTAAATAAATTATCAATTAATTAGCATTCTTGACTGATCAATATCTTGCGTGAGAGTGTGATAAAAGCCACGAACTTTGTTAGCAGTTTATCGGACGAACAAGAAAAAAAATATGATTGGCTAAAAGCAATTGGCAGCTATGTTTCATACCATCGCTGCCTTTATGCTAGAATTTTGAAAGCAAGGTTTCACGATGATAATAAAATATTCGTTATTTCCGTTATTTAGGAAATACAGAGACACTTCCAACTGAGATAAGAAAGGGAGTTACACAATGAAGGTCATAAAATGTGTAGACTTTTTCTTATTTTTACACTTTTAAGATTTCACCACAAGCGTTTAATCGCGATTTGATCATTGGTTAAAAGTAAAAATGATTGGCTTGACCAATTGGTGAGTAAGACTTAAGAATATAAGAATCAAGTGAAAAAGCCGTAACCACTTGGACAGGAGCCTAGTGCCCAGTCTCTACCTGGGAATTTTCTATTTTTAAATTAAAGGCGAAGAGCCTTAGAAATTAGCTTTAAAAAATCATTCTGAAAGGGCGACTTTCGCTGAAATGACCTATTTGTCTACAATATTATGACCCTGATTGTATGCTAAAAGTTAGAACGGGCATCAACACTACTTTTTAAACAAATTATTGATAAATAAGTTGATAAATGTAACTAAATGAATTAATTGTATTCTACTGATCCATATATAACCCATTATTCAAAGGGAATGAAAAGCTTATTCTCAAAATATCAAAAGCAGATCATCTAATGAAATTATTAAAAAAAAATGTGTCGTTCACGTACGTCTTCAATTTACGAATAGTTTGTTTATATACTTTCGAATAATCCATTCCTGCATATTAATCATTTTAAAGGACAAGTTTTATTTTTTCGACCAATCATAAAATTAGCCATTGGTAGTCACGTAACACTTTCCCTTTAAATTTACTGCTCTAAATCGACATAACTAATTAATTTTATAATTAGTAAATTACTTTTAAATAATTTTCATTTCGGATTTCAAAATTTAAAATCACTTTTTGAGTAACACAACATGTGAATAATGAAATTTATTGTTGTATATTTAATTGATAATTAATACATATTTATAGTGTGTCCCGAAAGGAAGTGAACCCAAAAAATATTAACATGTGAAGTCGCTCTAAATACAAGTATAAACATAAAAGTTTGTTTATACAAAATTCTTTCTTTTCTCGACAATTTTATAAAATCAAAACTAATAAAGGAGACTTTATATTGCTACACGGATGTAAGAAAGATGCCAAATTCATAGTGAAAAAGTTCTCGAGTTTTTGTAATTTAGATTAAATAAGTTCATGATACACAAACTAATAAGCACATTTAACAATAACTGCACGAAACTAAGTGGAAAGTGGTAAGCAGAAATATCAACCACGTTCCCAATATACTTTAATTAACTGAGCGTCTATCCTATAAGCGAATTAATACTCTGTGGCTCTCCAGTATATGTCAAATTTATATTAATCCTGTCACAGGCGGATATTGTTGGACTTTTGAAAATCGGGAGGGGATGTGAGCCGTACTTTTTGAAAATCTTTATATAATCTCTTATCATAAAGTTACGAAATTCGTTACAGACTATCTACGGAGTCTTACCTACATTTTCAGATTAGTTAGATGTCATAAAACTAATGACGTCATAACATCACTATGAAATCACACATGTTATTTTTTGTTATTTTGACGTTATAATTATTACATTATATTTCTAGACGCTGCAATTCGAGTTAAAAGCAAAATAAACCAAGGAAACGTTTTTATAAGATTAGTTTTACGTTGTGAAACCGTACGTGTCTGTCACCTACGTTGTGGTGAAAATAGGCCAAATTAAAATCTAAAAAAGATAAAGTAGTCTGGCTCACTTTTTATATAGCTCAGTATTTAGATTCGTTGCCATATTGATAATGCGTAATATCAAAGTTTTTAAGAAGTTTTTAGCTAGAAGATATGTTTATACACACGTTGTGGAACCAGACCGTATCTTAAAACAAGTTGTGGACCCATGAAATGGAATAGTGATATTTGATTATACTAATCCCAATTACAGTAGTTCTTTAAATTAAATTGGTTCTTATGTTACAGTATAACATTAGTCAAAAGAAAATACGTTGAATTTAATTTATCAAACATATGTTATTCTAAGTTTGTAGGCATCTTGTGTTAATTAATTTCTATTAATCAGAACAAACGTTACAGAGGTCTAATTTTAATAAAAATTTATCAGTAAATAGGTGCATTATGCAATTAATGTGCTAAAAGTTTCCATAACAGTTTTCTCCCTTTCAGAAATGCATTTGTAGAAATGCATTTTTTAGACATAATAAAGAAAATAAAGGTTCGTGATCAATTTTATGAGAAAACTTAATGTATTTTGTTTTTTGGTTCTCACTGAATACACTAAAATGCATGCTTTTGTTTATGTTTATATATTTTTCCACTGCGCCAATATTTCATTCGATTCATGTTTTCTCTTTTAAGGTACACACGATATGATTCGCTTAAGATTGTTTTCTTCCAACATGTGAGAATTTGAATCTTAACCTAATTAAGCTAATCTTATGTTTTGTTTTAATCCTACGGATATTTTTGTATTTTGATTAAATTATTTTCATACTCAATAAAAAAGGTAAATTAAAAGTGCGCCACTTTTTAAATATGTCGAACATACAAGAGGAAATACAATTATATACAAGTATTGCTCTATGTAGCATCGTTTTATGTACAAATTCTAGTAAGCTAAAAAAAATGCGAAAAATATGGGTTAGAGATTGGTTAAAAAGAAGAGATGAAAAGAGTGCATACATATAGTAATATATTGCAAGAAATACGCATAGGAGATCTCGTGTATTACAGAAGATATATGCAAATGAGTCCCAAAACTTTCCAGGTAGCTTCGTAGATGCCATTAATAACAATAATCAGAAACGAAAATCAGTTTGATTAAAGCAATTCCGGAAAAGTTACTCGCTCACATACTCGAAATTATTCTTGTTTTTACTCGCAAGTTCGATATGACATGACACGTGATAGATTAAGCGTGGAAAAAGAAGATAGCGAAATTTCAAAATAAAAACAAGCTAGCAATTCTCAAGAAGATTTCAAAGATCAAGGCAGAGGTTTTGCTCCAAAAGTTTTCGCGTTTATGAAGCAAATTGATAGAATTTCCTTATGCAAGAGTGTAGAGTTTCAAATATGTTTATTACACCGGACAAATAAAGTTCTTCATAAAAAATGATAATAAAAAAGGTTCTAGCTTGTATCTTTATATAAATTGATAAATCAATAACATAGTCTTTACAAAAAGATCTGTACAAATGATACTTTGGCCTATAAAAGAGAAAAAAAGGGCAAGCTTGAATATCAGTTTATCACGGATTAAGGTGATGATACCATTTAGATTCTAGTATATAGTATGTTTTGATATGCAATGCACCCAAAACTACCTTGGGATATACTACATCATACTACAACTACATTTTTCCAATATTTGTGTAGCAAATACTTGATTTCTAAGTCTTGAAGATGCTTCGCTTCGCCACCGCTAGAAACTGCCATTTTGAATTTTTTATTTATAATTCATATTTTCAACTCGAAGTTAGGAAGACTTTTAGAACACCTCCGCGATAAGCTTTATTCTGGTTGGTTCTCAGAACAAAGGGCCTATTAAATTCAAAAAGTCATTTTGGTAAGGCTTTTATCAAACTGAAATGTAATTTTGTTATTAATTTTGCTATTCGTATTCTGCTTTTTCTTGTGTTTATTTACTATTTAGAGAAATGAAATAAAAAACAAGAAGCACAAGTGCTTTAAATTCTTTGCTATCAGTAAAACTACTTGATATTTATTTCCAGAGTTTATTAAATATTAGTATTAACCAATAAGATTGGAGTTAAATGATGAAGTCATCACTGCCTAAATTCAAGGAATATTATTATTTGCTTATATACCAAGTCTGGTTGTATGATGTTATTTAGTTCGAAAATTATTGCAATTTTAGTATTAACCAGTCAGATTGCAGCTTAGTTATGACGTCATCACAGCCTAAATTTAGATGACATTATTCTTTGCTTACATACCAAGTTTGGTTGCATGATGATATTTAGTTCAAAAGATATTGGAATTTTAGTATTAACCAATCAGATTGCAGCTAATGTTGACGTCATCATATACTAAACTTAGGGGATATTATTGTTTGCTTATGTACCAAGTTTGGTTTTATGATGTTATTTGGTTCGAAAGATATTGCAATCTTGTTACTAACCAATCAGATTGAAGCACAGGATGACGGCATCCAATTTCAAAATTATTTGGAAAAATTAGGGAGTGTTTATACTATTTACATACCAATTTTTTTTTCGTAACGCTTTTGAGTTCAAAAATTGTTGCATTTTTAGTATAGTATTATCGAAAGATCTTAACTTTTTACTTTTTTTATGTTTAAGCAAATAAAATTTAGGAAAGAATTCGTTATTCGTAAGCCAAGGCATAAATAACGACAATCGCCCTAACCTTATGGAGAGAGTCTCAAAATTGGCATTTTTAGCCGCTTTCGTTGCAGAAAAATCGTTACTTAGGCCATGTTTTCACGAAACAAATTTTTAAAAAAATAAAAACCATAAAGAAGGATCATATCTCAAAAACAAATATCATATTCATAATTTTTCCAGTAAAAAGTAGAAATCAAGGAAACAAATCTGCTTTCATACCTAATATACGTGTAGGCAACACCATGTACTTGCGAGTTTTTGTCATGAAAATGGCTGATTTTTTTCCAATTATTTATATTAGTTAGATCTTGCGACAATTAAGTTTTAGTCGACAAGAGATTTAGTTGACAAAAATAGCAAGTTAAAAAAACATCCCAAATTTTGAGTTAAGTGCACAAAGTAACTTTAAGACTATAGATTATGCCGTTCTTTTATATTTGTTACTTCAGATTACGCAAAGGGAAAGAATAAAATAATAAGTAAAATGAGTTTTACCGTTTACGGCGCGAGTAAGAAGAACTATACATAGTCTAAGTTTATAGAAGGTCGAGGACCGTGTTACCGATGACCGATAAAAATAAAACGTTCACGTTTTCTTAGCCTACGATATATAGACTCATACATATGAAAAGTAAGGTTCTCTAGGGCTATAGCGAGGTTTATGTTCGTAAGCTAGTGTTTTCCTTATTTGCTTTACTGGTGATATATTGAAAATTCGATGCAGGAAAGTAAAGGATGTAACTTATTTTATTGCAGATGGATATATATGTGTATTATAAAAATTCTAAAATTTTTAACATAATTGTCTAATGAAGATATTTGATGTAAAAATAAGATCATGAATATGCTTAGCCTACGATACAGACCCTTTACGAAAAACGTGTTTTTCTAGGGTCTATGCACATTTGCAAGAGAAGTTGTTCTAGCGAATTGTGTAAATTTCTGACAATTTCTGACGCGCACTAGAGTTACAGCTTTTCTTCTCATCAAAACAACAGTTCTCGGAAAATTATGCTAGTTCCCAGTCTTAATTTTATAATTATGCGGACGCGGTCTGACGGCTTTCCCTGTGAATGTGCATAGACCAAGCTTTAGCGTGGTCTATATTCGTAGCCTAGAATATGCTCTTTTATGTAATATTTGTATTCATAGTTTTAAATTAGTTAATGATACCAATAACCCCACGGCACCATTTTTGTTTCGTGTGTAACTTTTGAAATACAAATTATTTTTAGCAATTTTTGACGTAGCTGCTTTGTTTTTCGAATTCTATGCAAAATTCAAGAGATACACCTGTTGATATGTAAGTTATTAATGTATTTTTCATATGTTTCAATCATTTATTGATGACTGACGAATAAAGATGGAACAACAAAACAGAAAACGAAAAGGTATATTTATATTTTTATCTTACGAATGTACCTAAGAAGTAAATTAATCACTTTTGTCACTTTTATTATTAATTATTAACTTTTGTGTAAAAATAGTACAGTCTCAAACTATTAATTTAGCTGTAAGAGCTTAATTATACAGCTAAATTAAAAGAAGTGTAGCTAAATAAGCTGTATTGAAGAAAAATCAAAACTTCTCCCAATCGGGTATCCGTCGGAAGTTTTTTTTGATTTATCTAAACAATATAGATATTTAGTTACAATATGCTTAAATCTTAGAAAGTTCTAGGAGAATTACAAAATTCTTTTTTGAATGCAGTACTTCCAGTGAACTGTCAAAAATTTATAATACATGAAAAGAGTAAATACACGCATGTGTATATGTAAATACGCGCAGTTTAGATGAAATGTAGGAATATGATATGTAAGTATATATAAACAATAAAGAGTAACTTCGCCATAACTATTCTAGTCGGACGAACTTTAAGTAGGAATTATGTAATGGTTCTTATAGAATAATTTACGTTATCCTATTTCATGTTTTAGGAACAAGAGAGAAAACTGACCTTAAAGGTTACGTGTTAAGTGTTTCTCCAATGAAGCTGAGCAAGACAAATCAAAAATATTCAACATGGACATTGAGACGGAAACGTTGGTACACACTGCTGTGTGTTTTGCTCCAGCGAAACGCACATTGTTCAATGAACTTGTGGCATCGGATGACAATGGCTGTAGTATTGAAAGTGCTACAAAAATGAAGACAATTCTATTTTCGCATCCAATAACAGTATTGTTAAAGTTGTTCAGCTGGGTATGTCTAGGTATTTATTTTGCGAAATAATAATATAAATGTTGTGTATGATAAATAAAATGAATTTACTTTAAATAAGACCAGGCTAGAGTTATTACCTGTTATGAGTAAAGTTTTTTATTACTTTCTTTGGATTCTATTTGTAGGAACGTATTAAAAAATATTATATGGATTATTTTTCAAAGACATTTGGATAAATTTATTGCCCCAATTTTTATTTGCTAAATCTTATGTATTATTATGCGCTAGACGTCGTGTGTAATAAGATAACCGCTTTCTCTTGACCAAAAATTTGTGCAAGTACACAGTGTCGCCTCGCATATGTGTTTCAAACTTAATTTTAATATTAGCGGCGCATAAATATTTTTAATTAAAATATCTGTCACACGTTTTATTCCACATTGAATAACTATTACTTGAATAACTTTTTTTTATTGTATTATCAAAAGAAAAAACTTACGTGTTGTCTTTTAATTATATTGTTTATTTAGGTTTTCCTCGTTTCAACGAGTACACTTATATGTGATCAATGAAGTTGTCATCGGCTCTAAAGTAAATGTCAAAGGTAAACTGGTTTTACAACTATTGTTACTGGTATTATTGGTATCGAGCCATGTCATGTTATAATTTTCCCAATTTGCCAGTTCAATGGCGTTGTTCAAGTGCGAAAAATGTGGTAAAAGAATGTTACTAGGAAACATCGTAAAGAAAAGGCGGTATAAAATAAGTATCGGAGAGAATAGTTTAAATTTAAAAGTGGACGAAGCACTAATGATCGATACTTTTCCTGGAAGAAATTTTGCTTTAATGGATGACGAGCAAATATCGCTATTGGTGTTAACTAATCTTTTTGAAATTACTTACGATGGTGTAAGCAAAGTTGTTTCCGCCATTATGCTTTCTTAAGCTTTGTTTTTTTAAATATTAAAGATATTTTCTTATGTTTTGTTGGTACATATTATGCTATTATAGATTGTTGTTTTTTGTTTTGAAATACATAGATATCTTATATATGGTGTACTTTAGGTGTACAAACTTTCGCGAAGACAAACTTTTGCGAATTTTGGCCTAATTCACGATAGTTTATCTTCGCGAAAAACCCAAAATCGCTGATTCGTGAAAGTTCATATTTGCGAAATTTAATAACTATTGCGAAACGCGAAATTTCATTAATTATATAAAAAAAGCCTTATTCAATACTTTTTATACAAGTTTAAATAACAAAAAATTGAAAAAGCGAAAGTTTATCCTCGCGAAACTTTTTCTTTCAGCAAATTCGCGAAATGCAAAAATTTCGCGAATTTTTGTATTGGGGAAAGTTTGTCTTCGCGAAAGTTTGTACACCTAAAGTAGATAAATAAATGAAAACAATTTTTTTGTTTATTATGTTCAAAAATATTGTGAATATTTAATTGCAACTTTTAATATGCTTAAAAAAGAAACTCAAGGCCGAATACGCATAATTTGATGATCTAAATTGATTACATTTATGGTAAATAACATAAATTCAGTTTGATATTTTCAATACTGATATCCAGCATGGTGAAGAAATATCCAAATATCTAGTAAATAATATCCATTTTATTGTAGTGCCCAGTCTTCTTTTATATAACGATATTATATGATAGGCTTTAGTAAAGACATTAGAAAAGTCGCATTTAAAAGTATTGTCGAGAGTCGCAATTTGCGGGATCGATTTACGACACGGGATTTTCTGAGGGAACTTTTCTCTCTTGCCTACGTTACGTTTTTTATATTTTAGACTAATATAGTCTAGCTTAGACGGGGAAAAGATAAACTGTCATATGTATAAAACTTCAAGAAGGTTTTTAGTATTTAAGAAAAAGGAAGTTAAAGAGTCAATATCCGATGTAATGCCTTGCGCGGTTTTGTTTAGCTAAAATTTCAATTTCACTTTTACGCTCAGTAGAAGTAAACAAATCAGACGCAATGCATTACTTTGGATATTGGCTCTTTAAGCTTTCGTTTCTTCAGTATTTCAAAATTGCGTAAAAATAGCCTAATAGACCTTTCCCGAGTTGCATAATTATAAGTGTGACATGACGTCATGCAAAACTTAAAACGTCAAATTTCTGAAATATTTTTTTACTGGTAATGTTATGGCTATTGTTTTATGAGCTTTTGAAATTTGAAGTTTTCACTAAAACGAGACTAGTAATAGAAATTGAAAATTGCATAAGTTATCAAACTCTGGTAAGGTCTGTTGCCATATAACTTTGCATGATTACTAACAAGCATATAAAATTTTATTTTCTGCAAAATGTTGGTAATTACTATGTTACTATAATGAAGGTAAAAATGGTTTTAATTATTGAATGTCTTAAAACAAATGAAACATTATTTTTGCGAGTGTGGTGAAATATTTCAAAAACTACGCATAATTGTTTTTTACAAAGGATGCTCAGGTAGTAGTTATCTTTCATTACTGACAATTTTAGCTAGGGTTCATTTTTTGGCAATTCTACTCTCCTCCAGTATTCTGTATTATAAACAAGCCATTTTAAAACAATATAGCGATCATGCTTTTTAGAATTATTTCTCTCACGTTTCATGTTCTTGCTCACCAGTTTTTATCACTTGAATTTTGTTTTATAAATTTAATATTATTTAAATGAGGGCCGCGGGGCTGTTATTGGGGACCGGGGCCGGCAAACTCGAACTGCGGCAATTCATAAAACTAAAGCGATAACTTTCTTTTGCTACATATTTGTGAAAACACGTTCAAACATGTAAGCGCTATCAGAATTATAAATTATATTGTTTCTTACATTATTACTTGCGCCGGAACAATGTTGTATTCTATGTGTAGTTTTTGAAGTATTATTTTTTGAGATATTTTATATATTTCAAAATCGGTTAAAAAAAGAAATGAGCAAAAAAGTTAGTGAGCTTTTTTGCAAAAAGTTTGAAATTCTTTTGATCGGCTTAATACCATGAGCATATATTTACCAGATTCAATGTTATCACAAACTTTGGAATGTACATGTTGACGTTAACAAAACAATGTCTATAAACCTTGTATTTGAGTTGATTTTTTGGTACATTAAGGGGGTTAGTTTCAGGAGTTTTAAATTTAGCGAGTTTTGACCGAATTACCGAAATTTTATGCTGGTACTTTACCTGCAAATTAGCCCAATCAGCAGTAAAAGCGCAAAATCTCACTGTAATTATAGCAATTGTTTATAAAACGGCGCTCCATGGAAGTTACTTTAAAAAGCCGGCCGTTTTCCACTCAACGCGAGGGCAGTATTTTTCATCGGTAACTATTAAATTTAACGACATTTTAATGTGCATTTTGAATACACCTATTTACCGTAAGACATCCGCCATTATGGATTTTTAAACTTTCATGTTTAAAATTTTCTGAGAAAATGAATACGATATTTGAAATCCTCGTCAAAAAATAAG